>OMNN01062654.1:10921-28045 GCA_900302755.1 Chromis chromis | reverse complement strand
GTTTAGGGGGTCAAATTGGGGTTCAATTTGGCGTAAGAAAAATAAACCAAGAAAGAAACAAACATCCAAACAAAGAAACAGACGAAGAACAATAGGGTCCTTGCCTCCGGCAAGGACAGCGATCTTGCAGATCGCTGTCCTCGCCTTTCGGCTCGGGCCCTAATAAAGAAAGAAACATCCAAAGAAAGAAACAGAGCAGTTACAATAGGGTCCTCGCCTCCGGCAAGGACGGCGATCTTGCAGATCGCCGTCCTCGCCTTTCGGCTCGGGCCCTAATAAACAGAAAGAAACAAAGAAACAGACGAAGAACAATAGGGTCCTTGCCTCCGGCAAGGACAGCGATCTTGCAGATCGCTGTCCTCGCCTTTCGGCTCGGGCCCTAAATAAGCAATAATGCTGTTGGAGGGATCTCAAGTATGAGTTGTGTAAAAACTGTGATATGTGAGTTAACACAACATTATCTGTTCTGTGTGCAGGATGGAAGAGACGGTGCGGTCGCTGCTGCAGAATCAGGGCGTCCTGGAGCAGACTGCTGTGGACACAGTGGACATCATGAAGGCCTACAAGGTAAACCATCATCCCATGAGGTCAATTCAAAGACACTAAGATGAAAGTAGTTGTCTAGAGAGAGGTCGTTCTTAGAGATACTCTTAGGGAAAGGCACAAAAATAGTTTAGCTGGTCTAAAATGTTAACACACCTAAAGAGAATACAGTTCGCTATTTTCTCTGTTTATTTATTCATAAGCCAGTAATTATTTTGGAGGAAGAGATATATTTGTTTATATCTCCTTCCTCCTATTTTTCAACTCAAGATATCCACAGTGTTGAATAAAGCCAGACTGAGCCAAGGTGAAAGCCTTCATCGCCAACCCTGTTACATAAGAGAAATAGCTGCTGGGATTCAGCAGAAAAGCAGAAAGAATAAGTAATACCATATATTTTTTTGAAGCACTGGGTCACCTTTGGGGTCGCACTTCACAATTTGGAGCTGAACATGTTTACACAGTGTGCGAGAGTGCTGAAATGCTGTGGCTTCAATCTGTCTATCATCAGTGTGATGTTATCTGAGGGCCCCAACTATGGAGAAAAAGTACTTTTGCCTTGAGCTATGTTTAATGCATTCATTTTTTGACTTAAAAATGCCCCAGACTCTCCAAATATTTATTAAGCCTCTGTGGTGCTTTATTTCTTATATCTCACACTAGGAGCACACAGTAACTACAGCGTGCAATGACCATAATATCGTTTTTAACATCCTGCGGGTGAAATGAGAGCGAAACGCCTGCAGGGAGTCGAAGAAAAGGGCATCACTAGTTCATGAAGTATGCAATAAAAAGAGTGTCTTTATAAATCACTACATTTGTATATCACTGTGAATAAAAGGCAGGCATAGATGGAGAGAGAAAAAAAAACTTTGAATGATGAGAGGAAATTAAAGTGACCGGAATAAAAAACGAGCACCATAAGATTAAATGTCGCCTGTTCCGCCGCTTATACATTCCAATGAGTGTGAATGGAGGTGAAACATGGGATTATCAGCCGAGATAAGTCTGGAAGTTGTCCTGAGGTGCAAAAGCTTTATCGTAAAAATAAGACTAGACAGCAAAAGTCTTATGGAATGAATGCAATTTATCCATATGCAAATAATGTTTTCAGTGCACACAAAATAATCCCTTACTGGGTTCCCCACCACAAAAGGATTATGTTGAGGAGAAACTGTATAATGATGATAGGAAGTGGAATTTGGAAAGGTGGGTGGGTGCATACTGTAAATATTTTGGGCTCTGTTGACCCGAGTTCAATCCAACTAAACACAAGTGGAACATTTATTGAGAGGATTTTTTTTTACTCCAATAGCTAAACATGGAAATTATTCACTGACTGATTTCGCTTTTGTTAAAATTGTATTAAGGAGGCATTTAATGTGATTCCATTAGTCTTAGCTCTACCTTATATACAACAGAAGTAAATACACCCCCGTGCAATATCACCTAAGTGTTAAACGATTCAAAGCAGTATCATCTCTAAATAATAAATTGAACAGTAAAGTATTTCCTCATTTGAATGTTCAAAAACAATAATTTGTAAACTTTTGGACCAATGGGCTTTGTCTATTTGCACGTGTACATCATGGCTCCACATGGAAAATAATTGGCAAGGAAATTAAAAATCTCATTCACAAAGATGGAAAAGGATACAAGAAAATCAACTAAAAATCAGCTGAAACACAGCTGCAGCAGTAATCAGGAGGTATATAGCAAGTCATAGTACCACTAATCAGAGCTGCAGAGGTCTTCCTCCTAAAGTGATGCTATACAAAGTGCGCTCCTTGCACAATGGAGCTGTGAAAAACAGAGAAGTCTGGTATTAACTTAGCCAGGACTAGAGAGATGATATGTGGCTGCAAAAGGCAAAAGAGAGATGACATTTATCAATTTATCAATTGACACCTTTGGGATATTTTAAAGAGGAAGCTAGGAGACGAGGATTGGGTCATCAAAAATAATGGTGAATATAAAAAGTACAAAGTATTGACAACTGTGGGGTCTGTATTTTTAGATAGTGAATTTAACCTATTAATTTTTATGAGATTAATTACCCTACTGTTTAACTTAGAAGTAATCTAATTACTGTAAGGTGATTCAATTTTTAATAATTTGACATTTAGATGATAAAGCACAGGGGTTAGCTTAGCTTCATTTTGACACATGTAAATGTAGTTTTGACTTTTACAGATGTAACAGAAACATTCATAGTCCACCAATTTTGATATATGTGTTTAAGGTGTATAGAACTTAATCATTTAAAAAGGACACTTTATTTCCACAGCGATGTGCAGGATGTGCTGTATGTAGACATACTTTACTCCTGTGATCAGCAGTGGATGGACATTGTTAGAGGGTTATTATGCTATTCCCAATTGCTATATAACTGAACGCCATCCATTCCTACGCAGTGATGTGCTTCTCCTGCAGCTGTATTCTGTGTATTCAGCAGACAAACTCAATAACTTGAAAGGGCAGCATGAGGGACAAGGTTCCCTCCCCTCTCCCACTCCAGACTCTCTCTGTGGAGATTATTACTGAGCCCTTTAACGTTGTCTGATGAGCAGTCTCTCGAAGCAAACCACAGACTTCTCCGGCAAAACCGGCAAACAAAAGCAAACTTAAAACCTTGACTATAAAGTATTGCCTCAAACACTATTGTCTGATGGAATCAAACAAGATTGAAAACCTAATATGTGTTTAGACAAGATTGAATCGGGCTGAAAACGAAGTGTTCTGAGGGACGTCATTTCCAATTCCTATTAGGTGGGAGAGCAGCAGCTTGTTTTCTCCTGCATTTGGATATATAACATCGGAAGGTTGCAGCCATCCATCAGTACTGCTAACCTCAATTTTGTCCAGCACATTAACCATAGGTATCTTCAGGTTTGACAGTTATCTGTCAAAGCTCAGCTAGGGATGAAAAATGTATTGCATGTGCACAGTGATATATCACATTCTCTGTGCCATTTTGAAGAAGAGCTGCCATTGCTTCATTCAAAGTCACACTGTAGATGTGGCCATAGGCTACATAATACCTATAATGGAAAAGACAGATTGTGAGTGAATAACACAGTTAATATATATGTAACTGACATTTAATGGGCATTTAAGAAGCTAAGTAATTATTGTTTAGAGGATTAATCTTGTCATTTTGATTAAACTTGGCAGTTAATCTATTGAGAGCTTCAAATAATGACTTTCTTCATTACTGATTTATCTCAGTTTTTTTTTTTTTTTTTGATTAATCATTTAGTCCACTGGTTCCTGACCTGAAGGTAGGGGTGTCTTAAAGAGGTCTGAAGATAAATCTGAAGGCTTGCAAGATGATTAATGGGACAAGAAATATGAAAATTTATGCCTCTAATATTTATTCAAGAGAAACTATCTAAGCAGTTATGTGGAGAAAGTAGCATTTTCATTCCCAAAATCCATCAACATATTCAATCTCTGACAACGAAGGCCAGTGTTAAGCCAGGGTTAAACTTCCTGCATCTGCAAATATGCAGATGACACCCACTTGTCACTCAAAGCGGCCATGACCTTAATTATGCATAGCTTGAAGGCTCAATGCAATTTAAACATGTGAGATATATGTAAAGTCACCCCTGTGCAGTTCTCAAGAATGG
This sequence comes from Chromis chromis, assembly GCA_900302755.1. NCBI lineage: Eukaryota > Metazoa > Chordata > Actinopteri > Pomacentridae > Chromis > Chromis chromis. The sequence goes on along the minus strand of OMNN01062654.1, from coordinate 23,870 downwards.
AGAAATTAGCTTTAAAGGCCAAAATCATTTTTTGTACCGGGTTGTAAAAATAGTTATTTATGCTGTAAAGATGGGCCTTTCATTATGGGGGTCTATGGGGCCTCAAGTGGCCATTTAAGGAACTGCACCCCTCTGCAGATATTCACATGCAGCTCAAAATTACAGTCCGTGCAGCCACTAAGCTAATATGCACAATATGTAGAGGCCAATCTACTGCACACAGAGTCCTCCAGGCTGAACCCCAAGCTGACTAGAAAATTGTTTCCACAGCTGTACATGCGTGTGTCCACCAATCAAAACGACCAGCAATTTTTTAGAACGTTTCTCTAATGTTGTTGTGTCATACTGAATTGTTATAATTCTTTAAGGTATTATTAGTTATTCAAATAAAATAAGATGAGATGTTTGGAAGAGATGATGAGTTTTTCATTGAACTGCTCGAAACGTACTCAACTTGGGTGTTTGGAGGCAGGGTCACCAGCTGCAAAGGTTGGAAACACAATGCTAGAAAAGTGTGACTTTTCTCTAATCTTCAGTATTTTTCTAAAGTACTACATTGTCTGTACCTTTAACAACTTTTCAAATGAAACAAGAAAACCACTCTTAGCTGGCTGCTATGTAATTCAACCTTAACCTTAACCATCACTTTAGTGTATAAACTGTAATCTTAAAATTGCTTGTTTTCTCAGTGCAAAACCTGAAAATATTCAGTTTGCATTGATATAAAGAAAAGATGAACAGAAAATCATCACATATGAGAAGACAAACAAAGAACTGTTTGGCATTTTGGCTTAAAGAACTGTTAATTTTGACAGTTTATTTGAAATGATGTCAAAGTTCCTATTGCCATAGCCAAATTACCTTTTTCTTCACGTCCTATTTTCTTGTTAAATAGATGTTCAGTCAGATAGTACACAACTTAATCTCTTGACTGTTACAGAAATCTCATTGTATTTTCTTTTTGTACTTTAGTGTAAGACAGATTGTGCCGAATTATTAGCTAATTATTATCAGTCGGTAATTATCACAGATGTCAGGAAGGTAAAAAAAAAAGAAGCGAAAAACAGAAGAGATAGTTGGCAAGAGATTTAGAGAATTTGTCAAAGGCAGACAGAAAGAGACAGACACTGAGGGCAAAGAGGGACGGTGTAGGATCCCCATAATACAGACAAGAGAGCCCTCAAGGTCACTGCCTCTCTTTGGAAAACAAGTGAAACATGATTAGGGATTAGGGGATGTTTTGGAGCTCTGTTGTCAAAGCTGCCTCGCTGTCTTCCCATCTGCCCATCTGATCCTCTCCCCTTTCTCTTTCTTCATCTTTCACTTTCTCCTTCTCTCTGATTTCTGCCTTTCACGGCTCCTTACCCGTTTTTTCATCTTGCCCCGGAACATTTGTCATACCTCTTTTTTGAATGCGTTCCCCCCATCTGCTGCGGTTTTTGCTTGCCAAATTTCCCCTTCATTTTCTTCTCTATTTTTTTTCTCCTCCCAACTCCCCCCCCTCTAACCCCGTCTCGTTGTCTGTGCGTTAGGATAAACTCTCCGCGGAAGTGCAGAAGCAGCACGATGGCCCTGAAGAAAACGGCTCCCTGCCGGCAACTCAAGCGGAGCTGGACCCCGGGCAGCCGCCGGATCCCGAATATGATGCCAGCCAAGCAGAAGAGGACAAAGACAAAACCAAGCTCCTTCTGGAGCGCCTCAAGGCCCTGGAGGTAACTACTTCACCACTATCTTCTCTCTCTCTCTGTGTGTGTCTTTACTGCTGAGTTTCTCTTTGCCTCCTGTCTCTCTGCCTACCTTCTTTCTGCTTTGTTCTTCTTCATTCCTGCCTCTTCATACTTCTGTGCATCCACACTTCTAGCCACCCCTGGCTATCCTTTGTGACCAGCTCATCTGCCAGTTGTCAGAGTCCTTGCTCAGTTGTGTCTGAAAGCATGACAGCTCATCAAATTCTCCAGTCTTCTTCGTTTGGAGAGCAAAGTCATCCTATGAGAGTCGCCGCTGGGGCCTCAGGCTGTACTCCAGCTCTGGTTTGTTTTCCTCTGCGCTCGGGGATTTGAGCTGCACTCCGCCATGAGCCGCAAGCAACATCTGAAGCGGGAGCTCAGCCACTGAGATCCATGCTGATTGTTTTTTTTCTGTTTCTTTTTTTTTTAACTGAAGACTCATCCTTTCAGTCTTCTTCAGCAATTAGAGGGCTCAGACTTAATTAAATTAGGCCTCCAGTCTTACGGGTTCATTCCTAAGTGGCTCCATTGGTGGTGTTGAGGTGGAAGGCATGCGACATACAGTCAAATCATGAGCAATTCAAACACACACACACATTGGTTCTTAATGATTATTTCACATATGCACATTAAGAAAGATCATCCAAAAGAGAAAGAAAAGAAAAGTGTTTGGTCATCGTTGCACTAAATGCCTTCGAAAATAGACCCTAATTACACCAAAGTGGCAGATAATTGCCTGTTGCTCCTCTGCAGCAAGTTATCTTCGGAGGCTGGCAGGAAGTGTGGTCAACCTGCTCTGGCGATCCATCTGATGGAGCGCATTACTTAAACATTGCAATTTAAATGGCTTTATCAAAAGTTATCTGCCATTTTATTCCATTCCGCTGCGTGGGTGATGGATGCACCACCGGCTAAAGCAGCAAGAACGGAACACAGGCAATACATCACCGCTCCTCATTGTGCACAAACTCCACTGACACTAAGCAAGCACTGCCCAGCTCTTATTTCTCCGGCTCTACTGATACTGCTCATTAGCTTTACAGGCACGCACTGCAGCCTATAACTAGGGCTTGAATGAATGCACAGATTTTGAGAGAAATGCCTGCTTATTTGAAGAGTGCTAAGGATATAAATGCAAATCAAGTAATCCATGATAATATACAAACATGCTACAGGTTCAATCTTTAGCATGTTGCAAAGTAGAAACTTGTTGAACTTGAAAGTGCAATCTTAAGCACCATGATCCTGAAGATGGCCAAACTTCACCTTAGTGGTGTCACAATTTACAGATATTAAGTGTGATATATGAAGTGATTTCATTAATAACACATATATGAACCTATTCCCATCTCTTAATTAAATGCATGATTGCAAGATAAAAGTCTAATTTACTAATTTAGGTAAACCTTTAGGTAAAATATTTTGATGGGTTGGGTTGATGTAATAGTGTTGGTAATTGCATCAACTTAATATTGTGTGAAATTTAAACTCAAATTTCTGTGTTAGCTTATTTAGGGCTACATCCAAGGTAATGTAACTTAAAGAGATTGGGCTTGCTTCATTCTTCATTCTTACTTCATTTTTCTTGAGTTCATTTTAATCACCAGTTTTAACATTTTTGATATTATTCCAGAATTGAAATCTAAAAAAAAAACACTCAAAGTTATAACTCAAAAAGACTGATGCAAATTGTGGATTTTTGTTGTTGTTGTTGTTGTTGTTGAGCCCAAACATTATTTTTAGTGTATCTGGTTGATACAGGTACAGTTATGGTTCCAGACTCTCTCTTCATTCCCTACACTTGAATTTTGAGTGGAATCCAATTGTCGGAAAAGACACAAAACACGCAATAGACAAAGTTGAAAAATTAATTTGACTGAGGGAATCTTTTTTTTTTTCAGTTTCCTCGAAATATTACGATAATATCATTATTGTGAAATCATTTGCCTGTGACAATCCTGTATTAAAAACCTGATATATACCCTCTTTTTCAGAACAATAAGCTACTTCTTTTAGCTTATTGTTCATTCAAGATAGCAGGGAGAAACAATTAGCAACTCGCTGGTGAAGAAAGTGTAGCGTTTAGCAGCTAAACATTTTTCTAAGAGGCTGGTGGAGACCAAAACAGAGCTAAAAGAAGAGGAAATACAGCCCTGTGGTTTATCACAAAACCTTATATAAATGCTGCTTCATGACTGGTGGAAACAAAAACAAACAGCTTTAAAATAGAGTGTTTTACATAAATGATTAGGTTTATTCAATTTTCAATGGATCGCTTTGACAAAACATCAATACGTTTTGAATTTAGTCACAATAATTGCAATTTATGGTAACATGAGGAATGAAAAGATGTTATTATGGTATTATAATAATTCACTGAGGTATCTTAGAATATGATGGAAGAACCAGCAGATTTATTCTCAAAATCTTGATTGTGTGTTGTGAACAGTATATCATATTTACTTTTTATTTGCAGTGACAGACTAACCAGGTCTCTCAAAGCATTATACACAAACATATGGGTTTAGAATATATCACATTCTGCTCTGCTTAACTACTTCCCCTGGTGCCGATACATCAGGACTTTCACTTCACTACCACTCATTCCTGTAAAGAATCCAAACAGCCACCACGAGGGACGTAATCCATCACAATGAGACGGTTTATGATGGAGCTTCACTTTCATATTTGCTTTGAAATTAAATACAATTTAACCCTTTCTTCGCGTCTGTGGGGGCATTTTCCCACACTTCCGTCTCCTGACAGCGGCTGGACGAAAAGCAAACAATCCCTCCTAACCGTGTCGCCCCACAAACCTAAATGCCACATGCATATCTTTCTATGTGTTGCTTTGAGAGAGCGGTGTAAATCTAGGTTTTTACTTGCAACAACTGGAGGGTTGATTTGAATACGAATTGTTGTTTGCTGCCTTTGTCGCCGAACAATAAAGCAGGTAACAAAGCACCTCTTAAGTTGCATCCTGTAATGATGCACCGATGTGTCAGACGGCACTTCATATTGATGCTGGAGATAGAAATAAAGGGCTTTTGTGTAGGCGTGGCGCTGACTAAATCAGCACATATTACATAGTCATGCTCTTTAATTGCTGTTGTGTAACAAAAGGGGATTTCATATTCTTTTGTTAATGTAATTAATCACAGCTATAAGGTCCAACGGCAAGTTTTAATGGGAAATTACTTCGTATAAGTAAGATGTCAAGAGATTCCTCTAGCTCGAAGATATCTCCTAAAAATAGAAATTCCATTGACAAACCAACACATAAGACACACAACCTTAATTACTTGGGCCATTCATTACATTTACACCACGCTCCAGGGTTTGAGGCTTTAATTAGTCTGTGTTTCTTCCTCGATGGCACCGATGGAATGTTTTGGGTTGTGATTATGTTTCCCATGTTTTCATCAAGGGATTGGTAGTCTCTACTAAAGGGCAGAGGGCGAGAGAAGCAAGGAGGCTGACAGCTCCTAATATGCTGCCTGCCTCTGACAAATTGGAAACTCCCAGAGATCAATAGGGCGCCGCCTCATCGCTTGGCAAGTGGAGGAGATATTCTTATTAGGTCCAAACTCCAAATGGCTAGCTGCTGGCCCAAAGTTCAGCATCATAACTTCCATCCCCTTGACCTTTTTCTCAGTTGTGCTTGGTAATTTTTTTATTGGCCGTCCCAGTTCGAAGCTGACACATGACCTTTGTGAGGCCAGTCTCCTCTTAGCTGCAGCTCCACTTGGATTCTGTCTGTTGTGTTGTTGCGTCAGATGTAACTAAAGTGTGTGTCCTTTGCAGGAGAAGAATTCAGCCTTGGCCACAGAGAATGAGAACCAGAGGGAACAGTACGAACGCTGTCTGGATGAGGTGAGTGCAGTCCGTGCTTATCTTCTCATTTCAAGGGCGCCATGTGACTAAACCAGATGTTTTACTCACCCCGAGTAAAGTGTTTATTGAATTTGTTTTGACGGAGTAGAATGAATTGTACTACCAAGCTAAAGATTCAATTTTTTAATGAGGTTATCTCACAGGTTGGCAATGTGCTGCAGCCACAGCTTGAGGGAAGGAGGGTTGATAATAACAATTAATTTAGAAAACAGTGTCGCCTGTTTTCCAGCCAATACAATCCCTCACCTCTTACTTAAATAAAGAGGCCAGAAAGCTTCTAATTTTTCATGCAACTCTTCTGTGCAATTAAGGAGTTTTTAACCTTCTGAACCCCAATCAGTTTCTGGCTGTTTTTTATTCCTGGCACTTGGCAAGTCCTGCACCTCTATGGAAACAGCACAACTATGGTTCGACAATGAGACAAGTCAAAAATGTCGTCTGTGCAGTATGACACAGTGATAATGCTGCAAGTCATAAAAACTGTAGTCTAGTCTAGTCAGTGGGTTAGGGTGGGTTAGGCCTCCACCTTCAGCACCCTCTATACTTTCTACCCCCTACCCGAACCAGGGTCTGTATCCCATCCCTACTTTCATCTTTAACTCTTCTACTTCTACCCCCTACCCGAACCAGGGTTTGTATCCCCACCCCACTTTTCTTGGTGCAGTTGGTGAGAGGCAGGGGTAGGTGATGGTAGTGCCATTTGTGGTAGTGTGGTAGGCAAGGCGGATAAGTCTTTCTTGTTAAATTGTTTTAAGTGTTACCTTGCATGTTTCCTTGTTGTAAAGCGCTTTGAGCTGCAAACCTTGTATGAAGGGCACTATACAAATAAAGTTATTATCATTATTATTATTACCACCTTAAAATGTCCCCTGGAGAGTTTCATCATATTCACATTCAGTTTCCGTATATTAAATGTTTATCAAATGTAAAAATGCACTTCCTGCAACTTCCTCACAAACTTAATTTTTCTAAAAACCTGTTTTGCTCGCATCTATGCTTACTTTTTCTTCCCTACTTCTGCTGATACGCTGCTCCATTTTTTTGGCACGTTAACACCACCTTTATCAGTGGATTCATGTGACACCATTGGTCGGACTGTTTAGTGTCACCTGTGTGCATGCACGACGCAAAACTAGGACCCGCTCATAATTGCTCACATTGCCTATCTACACATTCAGCAGATAAGAGCAACAACATTACCACATGTGTAGAGTTTAATGACTGTCAGTGTAATATTCACTCTCCTTCTAACTCTGTTTTGGTTTTCTTTGACACCTAAGGGGAACATCTGGTTGGTTAGGTGCAAACGCTCTCAGAATTCATCTGTTAGTCATTTTGTCTGACCAACAGTGAGTTTTTAAACCCACTGCGAATGACGGAGGTGACAGTGATCCAAAACAGTGAACTAATTGATGCTATTTGATGAATAAAACGCCTTGTCTGAGAGTCTAACAGTGGACAGATCTGGGTCTGTTGCAATGTCTATCAGGCCAGTAGGACTTGGGAAAAACTAAAGATGACTTGCATACTCCTATCAGCCAGTGAACTCATGGTCACCCATTACATGCATTACACTGCTGGTGAAGCACGTGGGCTGAAAGGAGAGCAGTAATCCAGCCACGTGCCTTTTCGGATTTTTCTCCCCAATCCGATTCGTTCTCCCCCTCCATCCCTCTGACACACACCCACAAAAAACATACTGGAGACATTAATGGGTCCACATCAGGCATACAAATAAAATACGCAGTTGTAAGACGTAGGAGAAAATGATAAGAAAAGGTGCTGATGCAAGAAGCAGGAGAGACAGAGGAAGGAAAAGAGAGAAAGTTCTATTACAAGGGGATATAAAATAATCATTAAAGTCACTGGAAAGTCAAAGATGACCTCCATAAAAAACTTCCATGTGGCTTTACTTGTTGCAGTAAAGTATTTTATTTATTAAAGCTGATCTGCGTCTAGACATAATGGTTTGACCTAATCTTTAATTACAAAAACCTTGCTAAACAGCTGCAAGGATAAGGAATAGGGTCATTTTCATAAGTACCAGCTTGTTTTATGCTGCCCAGGTACAAGAGATAAACTCCGAAGTGTCTGCACAGCCGGCTGAAGAAGGCCAGGGTTGCACTTTCCGCTCACTCAGTCATTTATCTGCTCATAAATCAGCAGACTTTTATAAGACACTTAACAAGAGTCTGCACAGACACGAGGGAACAAGCTGCAGACTTATTGAGATATCAAATAACACCTCTGCAGGCTTATCAGTATAATTACATGCTGTTGTTGAAGCACACGCTGGAGGACAGGAGATCCGATCCCGTACAGAACCCTGTACGCCACAACTGTCCTGTGCAATCACGCATTTAACCCTTTAAGACCTAAGCCTCAAAATGTAGGTTGTTTTTTCTTATTTTGACTACAAAAGGGGTCAGAAAATGTCCTGTGAGTGAGTGCTTTTGCCCGTTTTTTCAGAAGACATGAAATTCTCAATATCTGGCAGTTATTTACAATTTACTGCATGTTATCAGAGTGTAATGACGCTTTAAAATGAAGAAAAACACAAAACGGGGTTTGATATTAGTGTTTTAGTGGGAGATAACAATGAAATTGAGCATAAATAATAGATTATGCATGTTAAAGTTGAACTTCGAAAAGTAGAAAACTATTTACAATAAAAATTTGTGAGTCTTTGGCTCTAAATGAGCAAAAACAGGCCATAAAATGCCCCCCCAGGAATCCGTTGGATTTTTTCCGATAGCGCAAACCGTGTTTGTTTTACGGTTAGTCCAAAGTGTGCTTGCGGACACGAGTCACCGACGACGCACTCGGTCTTAAAGTGTTAATCAGCTGAATACCATGTGTGCAAAAGCTGGTGAACAGATAAACATCCATCGCATGTTTCTCATGTCCAATTACATTGGGAGTTTTCAAGCACTCACACATGTAGTGCGGAAACACAGCAAGGTTAAAATGGCTCTAAATTGTCTTTATTTGTTTTTCTAAATAAAAGCCCTGATGTGTAATAAATTTTAGGTTTACAGCCCATTTCAAATCAAAACAAAGAAACTGATTTTCTTGAGCTGAGATTGATGCAGCCATCATTTACAGACAGATATCTGGCCCTCTGGTGGCTACACAGGATCAGACACAACCACCGTGCTTACATTCCACACTCCAACAGCAAATTTGTGCAGCTGTAGTTTACCATCCAGTGAACATCCAAGAAAACTGTTGATATGCAAACTGTCGAACTTAATAATTCACCCATAGAAAGTTTTGGTTTAATTGAAAAAAAAAATCAGAATACCAAAGCTCAAAACATAACAAAACGGTATCAGTATTCAGTATCAGTTACACACAGATTTAAACTTAATCAATCCTTCACTACCTTTGTTCTTTTTCCTCTCCATAGATGTCACCATTTCCCCTACTATTCTTCTAAGGGTCCTGGAGACTTGTTTTTAATCAGCTAGACACTTAATAGCATAGACATATATATATGTCACAGTAGTAATCGTGATCCAGGATAATTGCCGATTATCCTAGGACAGATCCCGATTGCAATCTGTCCTAGGACAAACAGCGATTCTACCAGGACAATACCAAAAAACAATAAAAACAATACAATACAATATACATCTTTAAGACAGAAGTCTTTTATTATGGTTAGGGTTGGGGATGCAAGAAAAGCTGGACTACCATGTTCAACAAAGTGCCACCCACATATTATTGGAGTATGTCAGAATAGACTGTAAATACTGTAAATAAGTATAATAAACTCATAAATGGAATTTATTAATTTGATCAAAAAAGGAGTGTTTTCTTGCTGTATTTGTAAGAATATTGTTGTTTCCTTTATTTTAACATCATATCATTAAAATAAGTTTGAGTTTGTCCTAGGAGAGACTCCGATCGCAATCTGTCCTAGGAAAATCGGCGGTTATCCTGGATCGCGATTTCTACTGTGACATATATATGTCTATGCTTAATAGCCTTTCCTAATTACCTCCGCCAAGGAGGTTATGTTTTTGCCGGTGTCTGTCTGTCTGTCTTTCTGTTTGTTAGCAAGATAACTTGAAAAGTGATGAATGGATTTTAATAAAATTTTCAGGAAATGCGGGATCTACTTATATATGTCTATTAGTGTTACCGGCCTGAGCCTGCTCCTTTAAGCGTGGTGACTTATGGGTAATGTAGTAGTAGTAGATGAAGAGAAGTGCGTTGTGTGTATATGTCCCGCCCGGCACTCGTGCTGTACCTTTTCACCGTGTCTGTGACAAATAAACAGATCCAGCTCCAAGGTTTACTGCCTCCCATGCTGCCTGTTGATAGCGGCCCAGATGGCTTGTTACCAGCACAAAACAAGCTAACACAGTAGTGTCGTTTACTGCGGTATACACCACGGAGCTGAGAAGGTAACAGCTGCTTGGCGGAGGTCTGCCATCTCTGAGTGCTTTTCTAGTTTGATATGATTTTCTTATAAACATGATTTTGAACTGATAATGTGTTTCAGGAGGCAACAACAAAATCATGCTTAACTTCTGTTCAGGCTCTTAGAAACACCAGTATTTTCATCCGCTCTCTCTGTGATTAGTGTCTCAGTTGGTCTCCTAAATGACAATAGGGAAAGATGTTCGTCCCAGTTTCCCAGAGTCTAAGATGAGGTTTTCTAATGACTTGTTTTGTCTGAACAATAATCCCAAATTCAAAGATATTTTGTTTCTAATGTTGCAGAGAAAAGCATCAAATACTAGAGGCTAAGAAATATATGACTTACTTTTTGACGTGGAGTCCCAGTGTCTGTTTGGCCACGGAGACGAAGGGATTTGTCATTGGTCCGATTTGTTGACAGAACTCCATCACTGCTAAACAAACCACCGGAGCTAATACCGTTAGCACCAACGGCCACTGGTGTTCCATTTAATTTAAACTAATTTGTTAGCTTTTTTGTTGTTAATTATGAGTCTACAGGCTTCATAGTTTACTTCAGGGTTTGTTCTCCAAAGTTTCGCACTGTTTTGGCACTTACCGCACCTGACCGTTGGGTACATAATTAGTGTAATCACAGGATGCCAAAACACCTGTGCTCACTTCCATAAACCTGGGTGAGGCTGCAATACCATCTTTGACCACACGCTGTCTGCCCTTCACCAGGCGTGACAGTCAGGGAGGCGCTGTTTCACTCATTTCAGAAAACGTCGTGGGACTAAAGAGACCAGACTAGTCTCTTATGTAAAAAATATATATATATATTAAATACATTAATGATGTATTAGATCAACAAATTAATTTGCAGAGATAGCTAATTAACCAATTCTGTTTAGTTTTGTTTTTCAAATGTAAGGATTTCCTGCTTTTTCATATGTGACCATAGATTTTTATTTTTTTTAATTCCCTCCAGGCATTTTTGAAGATATATAGTGTTTAATTACCTGGTTAAAAAAAATTCTTAAGATTGCATTCACACCTCCTCCTTCCAAAATCAATTAATATGAAAATATTTTTCATATCAAATTTTTCTTTTGCATGAGGTCTGCTTCATTATTCGGTCCATTCTCTGTGATTTTGCAAGGCAGGGTTTTCAATTCATACTGGACCAAGGCCAATATAGCTGTGTCATCCCAATTCCTGCTCGCACACACAGATCTTAACCTTAATTTTGGGTGAGGTCAAGGGAATGTTCTACTTTCACCTGATGAATTTGAAAACAGCCTTCTAGGGTCTAACAATACAATAAGCACAGAGTAAGGTGACATTGACCAGAACACATTTTTTCTGGATTGAGACTTTCTTAAAAAAAAATTAGCATTTGCACTGTTGGTTAAATGAAATAAACAAACTGAATGCCATTTCCCACAATGTTTGAAAGTTTTTTTAAGCAGATTAATTGAGATTTATAGGTCACTGCCACTTCCTTGTTCTCTCTTAAAGCCAACAAATGGTCAGAAGAAATGAGCAAGTTCACTTGTTTTACTATTAATATTGTTGCTATTGTTGCTATTGTTACTCATACGGTGGGGGTTACAGTGGTTGTATTAGTAAAACTTTTTTTTCCAGAGATCGGTTGCACAGGAATTGCATCGCCATGAATAACATGCCCACAAATTTGGCAGCAACTTCAGGAGGATCCCTCACTACCGGGACTTTGCATCTGTTCATCACTCCTCTAACCAGTTTTTTCTCCAGCATGAAAAAAATAACACGTCAGTCGGTGAGCATGCAGCAATGACATCCCCCCTTGTGTTGGTGTTTTCCATTTTTCACTGGTGTTGCCCTGCGCTGGAGTGACATCATACTGGTAAACAGTCCAAACTGGACCAGTCCAGAACCATTCGGTGCTTCCTGCCACTTTTCATCCATCATTAAAACTCAATATGATGGGACCTAAAGTCAGACACACCCTCCTCCTCCACTACCATAGTGATTCTGACTTACTAATATTAAAGCTAAATGACGCCATCTCTGGCCACCAACACACCCGCTGACCTCACCAAACCACACCGAATATAACCCAAACCTCTGGAACAATGCGCATACTAAAAACATAACAAAAAAGACGGGCAGCTGGATCTAATTCTTTTTTTCCTGCATGCTGTACAATGACACACTGTTCACAGTTGTATTGTTTCACCAGGCTCAATGGTATGTTTACCATGTGCAGAGGCGTTAAATTACACAGCCAGATCCTGGCACATGTGTATAACTGTGTGTGACACAGGCTGATTACTGCTACACACTCTTTTAGGAACTGTCATGACTGTGGATGAGCCTATAATCCATACCTGTTGAGGTTAATCTGCTTTTCAAATCATCAGGAAGTGGTTTAAAACACCTGGTCCAACAGCACAGTGAAAGAAGGTAATATATCAAGTCAGTCAAGAGCAAAGTCTACCTCCACGCCCACTGCAAAAAGTAAAAATCTGAGCAGAATCTGTGTGAGCAGTGATGGAAGAAGCACCACAGTGTCTGTTACAAATTAAAGTCCTATAGTCAGAATTGTACCTACTTATTCAGAGTACCTCAGCAAAATATTATTGGTCTTATTCAAGGTGTCAGAGTATTGTTATATTTATGTTTATATTATATTTATTACCTTATAGAATTACTGTACAGACATATTTCCATAAAAGCAGCATTTTTACTGATATAGTTGCTGCTTTATTTACTATTAAAAAGTTGAATCATTATCAAATCATTATATAGATATATGTTAGATATAGATAGATAGATAGATAGATAGATAGATAGATAGATAGATAGATAGATAGATAGATAGATAGATAGATAGATAGATAGATAGATAGATAGATAGATAGATAGATAGATAGATA
>OMNN01062654.1:0-10901 GCA_900302755.1 Chromis chromis | reverse complement strand
CTTCAGCACCCTCTATACTTTCTACCCCCGACCCGAACCAGGATCTGTATCCCATCCCTACTTTCATCTTTAACTCTTCTACTTCTACCCCCTACCCGAACCAGGGTTTGTATCCCCACCCCACTTTTCTTGGTGCAGTTGGTGAGAGGCAGGGGTAGGTGATGGTAGTGCCGTCTGTGGTAGTGAAGGCAAGGCGTATAAGTCTTTCTTGTTAGTGTTTTAAGTGTTACCTTGTAATATTGCGGATGTTTCCTTGTTGTAAAGCGCTTTGAGCTGCAAACCTTGTATGAAGGGTGCTATACAAATAAAGTTATTATTATTAAAAACAGGGGTAAAAAATACAGTATTTCTTTAGTTATTTATTTTTCAAAATTAAAAAAAAAAATGGAATCGCCATGTACATTACTTTTGCAAGTACCCTAACATGTTACCCACATTGGATATAAAAGTGATTCTACGTACTATAGATAGTTTACAACTTAGATTTTTTTAACTTGTTTTCATACTTGTCTCTTGTACACAGCCTGCAGTTCAACCCAGTTCATCTGAAAAACCTCTGAATTTTTGTAAAGTAGCTTTTGTGTGTCACTGAGTCAGAAATGACTCAACAGTTGCTCAGTGGCGTGCAGAATTTTCTGTGTTTTAGAGAATCTGGTTAAAGCAAACCATTTATTATTGGCCAATTTTTAAAAGAGACTTGAAGAATAAAGTGATTTTTATGAAATCTCATGACTTTAACCTGAGATTTCATGACACAACCACACGAGTAGTTTAAGGACTGTCTGAAAGGGGAAAATCTGATGATTCTTCCTGTTTTAACAGTTTCTGACTTTGATAAATGGTGTAATTTTAGCAGTATGTCGTTTTAAGATAGCATGCCTTTCAAGCCCACTGGCAGGTTTTGGAGTTCAGAAGGTTAATGGCTGAAGGCCTTTTGTTGATGCTTGTATCGTAATAGAAATACAGGAGATGATGTTTTTTGCTTTGCTACCACTGCTAATAGTACTCGGCTGTGTACAAATGGTCAAAACAGCTCCTTGTTGTTGTGTGAATTTTGCAATCTAAACTGTGAGCTGGTAAATAGCCTTCACCTGACGTGAACCCGTTTCTCTGAAGCAGTACTTAATATAACAATGGCACTTGTGTGCCCTCTGGTTATTTGTGAGAGCTTGATAAGTGCTGTTCAGGGAGCCACGTGAGGGGAAGGAACCCGCCTGGCTCTCGGCTATATGTGCTCTCTGAATCACACCAGGATGGAGGCAGGGGAGGCACCGCTGTGGGGAGGTTTGTCCAGCAGGGACAAGTTTCCCAATCTGTCCTGGAACCAACAGGCTCAGCAGATGTGCCGCAGGGTGAGAAAGACTGGTGAGAGAAGAAAAGGGAGTGAAAGAGGAAAGGATAGGGAGAGGAAGAAGATCGAAAGCGACTGATAAAAATGTAGGGTGAGTTGTATCCTCTGTGGACTGCATTTGGGGGTAAAGTCAGTCCTCGTCTCCTTTCTGCTTCCCTGCCCTCAGTAAGATGGCTCAACTCGGCTTTGTTGTGTTTATTTGTCAACTGTTTTCCTATGTGGGTGACTTTTTGTGGAAGGAAGGCTCGACAATAATCCTGTTTTAATGATGGAGGCTGTGTGTGCCCCTCTAACTACTGCGACCTGAAGCTCACTCTAACAGAAGGGATGATTATTTTTTTATATCAGACCAGCTGCCTGTCTAAATTTTAGTGTGTGGGCAAGCTCATTTATAGTTTAATTATTTGTATCCAAGTCATACAGTGTGTGCAATCAAGTTGAGGTTCTCTGTCAGAGATCATTAACTCAGGTTTGTTTGACCGCCTGGCTTTTTTTTTAACAAGAGGCAGATCTGTAGCTTGCGGTTCCAGAAGCAGGGCTCATTTCACCATATTTACCCCTGTCTCTCCTTATTCAATAAATGAGAGCGAGCACACTCAAAAGAGCCGATGTGGCTTCACACGGTATTAATGAGCAATCAATGGGCAGTAATCGGAGCCGCTTCTCCATTGGCGTTGTGGTCTGGAGTACGGGCGGGTGTGAGCCGCTCGGAGACCGAGGCCCAGGCACAACAGCACTCAAGCCGGGCACACCTCTGCTCCGGCGTCCGCCCGCCGCTGTCAATACCACCATTAGGAAGTGAGAGTTAAACATTGCGGGGGAGTGTGTAAAACACACACACACAGAGACACACACCCGACACCAGAAGAAAAACCTGCAGTATATTGTGCCACTGTGTTCGCTTTAGCTTATAATAATTCATCTGAAATTGGCTGACGAGTGCAAACACTGCAGAAGTGCAGTGTTGGCAGTGCGAAGGCAGCCTATGGAGGCCTGTGAGGGTCAGAGGAGGTCAAGAGTTGTGCCAAAGCAGCCAAACTGCATTAACTTTCTTCTTCTTTCTGTCTCTTTAAGGTTGCCAATCAAGTCGTGCAGGCGCTTCTCACCCAAAAGGTTTGTTTCCTCTTTCTATATTCCTAATTTGCTGCTTATCTCAGGTCACAATTAACAGCTTTTATAACTAATCTGCATCTGTTACTGTTCGATAGATGATAGATTTCATGCTTTTTGTGCTACAGGGTGAACATTATTTATGCTAGATGCATGTTCTGATGTGCTTTCTGTGTTTTCAGGATCTGCGGGAGGAATGTCTGAAGCTGCGTACCAGGGTTTTCGACCTCGAGCAGCAGAATCGGGCGCTGGGTATTCTGTTCCAGCAGAGGATCAAGCCCGCCTCAGACCTGCTTCTCCAGGTATGCTGATCTCCCTAAAAACAAACACTGATGTTGACACCTTTGAGCTGCGGCTTGCATAAACCCTTTCAACCCTGCTAGCAGGTTTGAAAGCCATGTTATCTCTTAAAAATCGCCAAAATTAGACCTTTTATCAAAGCGAGAAACTGTAAAAACCAAAAGAATTGTCAATAGCCTGTGGAATACTCATCTGTCACATCCGGAAAACATGCCCTATTTAAATATTCTTCAAAAATAAATCATTTGCATGAACACAATTCTGTAAAAATCAAAAAATTCTTCCTTGGTGCAACTGTGAAGCCATTAATGATTAAACTGCAAAAACAATCATGTGACAAAAATCTAGGAGGCAAATATGGAAACAAATTTAAAAAATATAAGTAGTAACACCTGTGGACACTTGGGAAAATACTGTACATGTTGATCAAGTTTTCTTTCTCTTTTTTGATTTATGGCACGATAGCTGCACAAAAGACATGTTTAAGTTCTCTCTACTTCCAGCCATGGCTCTGCTGTTTCCATAGAGGTGCAGGACTTTATATTGCAGTGAAAAATGAGCCCACAGTGAGTAGAAATGTGACACCCAGAAACCTATTGGAGATCAAAGGGTTAATCGTTGGCCATCGAAGATATTTACTGGAGAAAATGAGGAAAAAGCAGATTCAGATGCAGTTGAAGAAAGAGGAGCTCAGAAAGAGAAGAATTAAAAGAAAAATGTCATTGGCTACCTCACCTTTCGGCAACTTTATATGTTTTGATGTAGAGAACCCAAGCGCGATAATGCCGTCCACCGACTCTAACCTCCCGCTAACCTCCTCCAATTTTCCCAGCCACATTCATGAAAAGAGATATGTGTAGAGCTGCAAACAAACAAACAAACAAAAAAAAAGAAATAGCTTCTCTGGATGCAGAACTAATAAATAACCTACTGCTGACCCAACTCTTTGCAGTTTCTTTTTCTTCCTCTCGGTAAGTCTTTCTTACTTTCTTTGCACTGATTCTAAAGGAAGAAACGGCTCCTCCAGTGAACGAGTTGTTTTTCCTCAAACTGCTCTGGGGTCTGAACCAGACACAGAGGCTGCAACAGAAATTGTAAATACTTTGATTTCGAATGAAAAACCTTCCCCCCTTTTTTACATCAATCCTCCTCCCTCCTTAGAAGCAGCTTTGTTTTGAAGCGAACATAAAGGACGCATTGGCCTGGAAGCACAGATCTCTTGTTTTGGTTGGCTTATCTTGCATTGTGGTTCAATCTCAGGTTGGGTGCATATGTGCAGTTTTAATGTTCTTCTGTTTATGGTTGCAACTTGAGGATTCACACATGGACCATACACTCGGAGTAAAATTAAGTACTGAAAAAATCCCCCCAGATCTGAGTGTTCTTCCAAAACTAACACCACCCTCCTAATCAAAATATTACAATAATGCTTTAATTAGCTACGTTCTACAAAGCAAACCACCTCTGCAACCATCACACAAACACCACTGTACTTATATCCTCCACAAACCCTCCATTCTGTCAGCTGGAGGAGCTGAAAATTGCCCCATTTCATCTTTTTTCGGTCTCTCGGAAAACACCAATTTGCTGCAAAAGTGTCTATGTGTGCATTCCGGCGAGGTCTTTAAGGTGTAATTATGAGAGAGAGACGGACCAGTGTGCTTTACCCATCTATTGTCAACAGTAATGTGGTATTGCAGGGCAATAAGGTCAGCTCGGAAAAGTAGGATTTCACATAATTGTGCAAATTGCCGCGGGGCTCTCCGCTGTCGATATGAAAAATAGGAAGCTGCCAAAAAATAGAAAAGCGATGGAGACGGAGCTGTCAGTCCGCCCAGACAAGAGGAGTGGGGAGAAAGAGATGAGGATGAAAAAGAATAAGGGTAGATAAGAAAAAGGAAGGACAGGAGGGTGAAAATGGAGAGAGATGAGATGGCGGGCGGATTGTTGGCGCGGAGGCAACAAGGAGGTAGAAGTGAAAAACTAAGGGTGGAATAGGAAGCGGCGTGAATGGAGTAAGGAAACGAAAGAGGGGAGAAGAAATAATACGGATGTGGGTGTGCTGTAAAGCTTCTTGTCGGTTTCTGGCTACTTCCAGTGCCATTATTGGACAGGCAGGGACATTGTTAAGTGAAACTGCAATATAAAAAGGCTTGGAGAGGGATATTGATGATACCACTGTGGGGACCAAGAGGTGCAATCTAGCTGAAGATGTGAATTAAGGCACTCAGAAATATGATAGAGTTGTATCGCATTGGCAGCCGAGACAGTGATTTTTTTTCTTCTTTTCAATGTGATTCAGCTGAAAAGAAACTAATGGAGGGCTGAGATTATACATCAGTTGGTAATGTATGTGCAGAAGACGGGTCAAAAGGAAGTAAATCACGTAATATGTGTGTGTCGAGTGGAAAGAGTGGATTCGGTGTTGACTCGAGCTCTGTGTGTGTGCACCTTTTGACACATCTTCACCACGGGGATGCAAAAATTAGCTGCAGGCTTTAGATGTGTAGGGTTTTTTTATTTTTTCTCTTCTACCCACTGCTCATTATTTAATAATGACATTTTTCAATGGGGTGATTCAATATGAGAATTAATCATAATGTGATCACGCTGCACCGGATGTTCCGTGCGTCCATTATGAGGTTTCCAGTCATGTGTGGGAGAGCTGTGAAAAACAGCTATATTTATCCTCGTCACAAAGAACGGCAACTTCCTACAGGAGATTTATCTGTCTGCCTATCTATGCTTTAAAGCCCGGAAACAAGGGGAACGAGCTGATCAAAGGTAGCACAATCCACCTACCTGCACCAAGATCTTCATTTATGTAATCCTCATTAAAGTGCTAAATTTACACCGTTGACCACATGTACACTTTGTTTTGGGACTGTTATTCATGGTTTGAGACAAGCCTCATAGTAGCAATTGAAATAATGCACTGTAAAATAAAAATAAATGAATTTAAAAAATGGTTAAAATCTGGCAGCAAGGGAAAAAGTACTTCGAAAAATGGTACAAGACGTTCAGAAACTGTAAAAACTGTGAAAATATCTGTAAAAAATATATTTTTAGTTGAATTGAATACATTAAAATTGTCGAATTTTATGTTCACGTGTAGTAAAAGAACAAATACTGACTTTTTATTATTTTTACAGTCAATTTTTTTTCTATAAAATAATGACAAATATGTGTAAAATAATAATATTTGCTGCCAATTTGAACACAGTAGAACTGTGTATTTTTATGGTCACACATGGTAAAAGAACAAATACAGATTATTTATTTTTTTACGGTCAACCTGTAAATGTACACTTTTTTACACATAATTTTTCTTTCAAATAATGAAAAATATCTGTAAAATGATAGTGTTTATAGCCAGTTTAAATACTGGATAGCTTAACTTTATAAAAATTCAGATTTTTGATCTAAACATTTTTTACAGATTTGATTTTCCTTTGGAAGCCAAACATCTAAATCTAAACATATCTAATGAAAATTTTTGTATGTTGCTTTTTAAATCTTGTCATGTAATCCTGCATAGGTTTACCTCTTCAAGGTACCATTAGTTTTTCAAGTAAAATAACACGATGTATTTGGAGGACGCTATCAGTTTCTTCCTTGAACTGCTCAAAAAACATATTAAACTTGTGCCATTTGAGGAACTGCAGCTGGTTGATTTGTTGATATTTGACAGATTTTGCACTACCATTAGGCTTCGTATTCAATTTACTAAACCAATACAGCAAAAAAAAGGTAATGAAGATATGAAAGTACCTAGAGTGAGTTTTCATTTCTTCTCTCTCCTGGAGCCTCAAGCAAAAGGGGAGACTTAATCACCCATGTGAGTGTACAATTTCCCATTTAGCTCTGGACCTTTTGCTTATCAGTAATTAAACGTTCCCCAGTTCCCCGTGGGGCATCTTCAGTTCCTCTGATAAAGAAACCTTTCCATAGTAACTGCGCCAGATGTGCACCTTCACTGCAGAAAAACCCGGCATTAACCTAAAACAACTGGGTTTATTTACTCAAGCCGGGCACCCACAGGTTTGCAGTTTGGGCCACTTATGCTGCTCATCATATGTGACAGGAAGGCAGCAGTTAAGTCACCCATTACTGGGACAAATGTTTGGTTCTCCTGAGCTTTCTCAGGAAACAGCATGAATGCTATGACCTCATTACTGCTCATGGAATTGTAGAAAAATGGTATAGCCAAACACGTTTTGCAGTGGTGTATGAATTGAAATGACCAAATGTGGAGCTTTTAAAGTATTGAATGGTGGTTTATAACAAAGCTCCATATATCTCATCTCTTTATATCATAGCTGAGCCTTTGTTTAGCAGGCTAGAGCTTTAGGAAAAGCCTTTTGTGATGAGTCAGACGTATAGACCAGGTGATGCAGGCGAGCATCATGTGCACTGGTGGGTGTATGAACTCAAACGTGCGAAGGTCTCTGCCTTTTCTTTCTCTCTCGTGTGGCTGCTGCTGATGCGTGGGTGTACTGCCGTCCGCTTCAGCCGGTGTGTTTTTGACAGCGGGTGCCAATACTGATGTATTTGTTTGGAAGCTGCCTGTTGCTGCTATTCCAGACCGATATTCATTATCTTGAAATATGACCACTGTCAAGGCAAAACAAAACAACAAAGAATAAAAAGCAAGGAGCCTTTTTTCTTTTGTCGCGTCTCACAAAAGTTTGGCTCCCCAAATTAATTGAATCATCCCAGACTAATAGTTGACAAAAGGCCAACATTTGCATGATGTATTCCACTTTTGCATGCATTAATGGGATTATAACAATTAACATTTTTTGACTTTGATCTCAGCCTTGATCCTTCCGAAAGTTCAAGAAGCGGCCTTGTCATCTGCCGTTTCCTTCAACTATCCACCCCCCCCCCAAGCCCGTGACCCTGTGACACTATTGACTGAATCCTTGATGAGGATGCTGAGGAGGTGAAATCCAGCACCCTATGATAAGATCAGAGCCTCCCGTGACACCTCAGCCACTCCCATCCTGTGTGGAGCAGCAGCACAGGAGGGTCCATGAGAGCTGCATGAATTTAAATCTCTTCAAAATGAGCTATCAGAGGCCATATGGTGCTTAAAATTCTCGCTGTATAGAACAAACAGAAGGTGAAACGGTTCAGTTTTGGTGTGGCAAAAATGAAGAGAAATCCCCTCCACGGCTTCATTGTCTTTGAACTTGACCAACTTATAAATCTCTCTAAATCCTCGAAATAGTAAAGAATACCTTCCTTATACCTTTCTTATCTCTGTGCCTGGCATCGACCTGTTTCCATGGCACCATTACCTCCAACAAGTCACCGACGGCAGCTTATTCACAAGCTTATTTGGATGTTTTTTGCTGAAAAGTTGACGAGGGAAACGTAGGATGGTTGTGTTTTGGCCCGTAGGCGACGTGATGCAGGGTGTTTGTTCTGAAGAGACCAAAGATAAAGTTTTAGTATCATTAGGAGACGGCTTCTTTCATTTTTTTATGATTTTTTGTTCCGAGGATGCCTTTCACAGCACCCTAAAAGTCAATATATAACGGAGAGTTTTATATGGAAACAGACAATATTGAAAATAAATCTGTCTGTTTTTATTTTTAAATGTTTATGGCGTTGAAGGGAAGATTCGAGCGGCTGATTTTCAGAGCTCGGTTTCCATTTGCTGAAGGTGACTTTCACTTTTATAACATGCAATTTTGCTCGATAGATATTTTTTTTCTTCCGCAGGTGCACTGCATTAGAATTGCCTTTTACTTTACATGATGGAAAAGGAGAAGAGAGATTGAAATATAGCCGAGCACAGAAGTGCATTCAAGTGTCTATACATATACTCCCCGAGTGAGCGTTAGTTTTTACCCTTGGCTGGAAATGCAGCACAAGATCAAGTGTTTTGTTCCTGTATATTTTCCAGTTTAAGTTCATTTGAGCGCGGGGAATCCAGTGTAATTAACTTCTGAGATTAATATGTGGAAATGTATTTGCTTTTGTATCCTTCCCTCTAAAGCAGGAATTAAATAACAGAAGAGACTGCAGACTAGCGTATGATTTTTTTTTTTAAATCAAAGGAATCCCTTACTCCCTGATGCAATTATTTCCTATTCACATTAGTTTTTTTTTTCCGGCCGATGACATTAATGACTTTGAAGGAGAAGTATGGATGAGGGCTCTGCATGGTGCCAGTGGATTGCTCTGCTTCGGCTTTACACTACAGCTGTTTGAGATTTTTGGAAAATAAACTCACATAGTGTCATTTTTACACTTTGAGCGCATTTATCATTCATGCAACAAAACAGTTCGGATCAAAATTCGAATGCACAGCGCAGACTATGCTGTGTATCGCACCAAGTATTGATAAAAATCAATCTGCTTGTTGTGCCGTCTCAGATCCTACAGCAAGGCCGGTTTTAATTAAGTCGAAAATTCACCGTGGCGTGTCCTTTCTTTATGACTTTCAGAAACTCCACTCTCGGATCATGGATCTGTCTGCGGCAGATTTGCTCCTGGAGCCAGAGAGAAGCAAGGCTTTCCTGCTTTCCAGGAACACCGACTCCCCGTCGAATGTAAGCATAATGGGCAGCCTGCGGAAGGCAATGTATTTCATGCATATAACTCATCCAAGTACATAACTGCAACCCACCCCGTCTTCCTCAAGAAATCATTGCAAGATATTAAAATACAGGACCCAACTAGCTGAAGCCATGACCCCTCCTGTGCTCTCAGCAGGAAGAGCTGGCAGTATCACTTGGCACTAAGAGGAATAAATCCTTGTCATATTACCAGAAAACCATCGATTGAGACTCGTCGTCAGTAACAATGACTCCATAGGACACCGTGGTACATTAGTCATCTTATGTATTATGCATTAAGGCCTGAAAATGAGTTTGCTCCATTCTTTTACCCTTTTACCCCTCCGTGAATGCCACCAGATAAACTCTAATGTGTGCTATCGGAGCATGAGAAGGAGGAGTAAATTAAATAATAATAATAATGATGGCCACCGAGTGAGTTATAAATCATCTTGTTATCTAAATGTGCAAACGGACCACATATCTTTAAATAGGCTGTGTTAAGTGATACACACAAGCGGCACTTGTATGAGATTAGTCGGGAAAAAAACGGTCACACAACTACAGTATATCCTGTTTCTTATCTTCTCTACTTTTTTTTTTTTTAAATAACTCATTTTCACCGTCAGATTCTCGGCAGCGCGATGCTAATTGGATAAACATCTGCCGTGCTGCGGTGCTTGCACATGGAAATTTGATTGATATTTCTCTAAGTTAGCAAAGCGCGGCGGCTTAGCAATTTAGTTGACTTTTTCCACAGTATCTGATTGGTCTGTCAAGTGTCTGCTAAATATCTTTCATCACAGAATTAGCAGCGAGATAGCAATTAGGCATGCAACACTACCCAGCAGCAAACACTCTTTAATGCATAGTTGCAGGAAAATGTTTTGAAGCTGCAAAAAGCTACACACATTTACATATTACCTAAGAAGAGAAGAAGAACACTGATTTAGCTTGTGGTTTATTTACAGCAGTTAACTCAATATGTTAAGTATGCATGGTTCTCTCCTCAGAAACCCCTCCACAACAGCATAAATGACAAGTTACTCCGCTCTAACATCTCTTTTCTCCATCCGACAGGAGGTTCAGTTGAATGGAAAGGGCGGTCTCCCTGTGGCCAAGTGTCTGAGCCAGCTGAGTCTAACAGTGCCAGCACCTGTATACCCTCGCAGCAGCTGCAGCAGTAGTGAGCTGTCCCTGTCAAGCGCATGCAGTGAATTCTCCAGCGGCTCATACACCTGGAATGATGGACGCTCCTGTGGGAAAATGGTAAACCTCCACTTCTTACTCTATAAACTCTCACAAAACAACAACAAATGGTAGCTCATCCAGATCCCTGTCAGGAGTACCCAAGGCTTTTATTTTCTTTCTTTGGAGACCTTAATTAATCCCTCATCTTCCTGTAAGAGTTTCCTGATTGCATCTCTAAATGGAGGTGAAGTCCCTTTAGAACATTCAGAGAGATACATTTTCATAGTTAAGGATGATAAAGCTCGAACACAACTATATCAGAGCCAGAAACTACAAAAACAAGAAATACTTCTAGCCAAGGTTGTGCTGTTTCAGTAGAG
>OMNN01062652.1:0-15796 GCA_900302755.1 Chromis chromis | reverse complement strand
GTCCATAGAGGTTTACATTATGAAATGTCCTTCACACCGTCTGAGCTGCCACAAAAACTGATTTCCACAGATAATCCCTGTGCAAAGTTGGAAGCACTTGCCCATCTGTTTTTCAGAGCTGAACTGTAACAGTAGCACCCTGTCTGTGGTATCGTTTGAGAAGAACAGCCATTTGGGCTCACATCACTGATACTATTATACTAGCTGTATTCAAGCTGAACAAGTCATCCTTACTGATTTAGCACATTTAAAACAATGGAAGTTGACCCAAAGCGCTTTCCATTTGTGTTGAGCTCCACCCCTCTTGTTACCCTAAACTTCAGTATGGAAGCATAGGGAATACTGATTGATCAGGACAATAGCCAAAACATCCATGCATGTTACTGTATTATTATTTTAGTTTTTCCAGTGATAGCAGACTCGTGTTATTCAGCAGATAAGGTTTCCTGTGCAACATGAACTAAGAAGATGTTTGTGACTAATCATGTGATGTTGATGTCAGTGTCAACAAGTTTACCGTTGCTTCTCACAGGACCTCGTGGTGACTGCTGCCTTTGCCTTCCTGTGGCTTGTGTCCTCCTCAGCCTGGGGCAAAGGCCTGACTGATGTCAAATGGGCCACTAACCCCAACCACCTGGTGGAGCCATGCCAGGATGTTTGCCATGCAGGAGAGTTTCCTTCCATGGGCCGCCTGAACGCCTCTGTGGTAAGTCTTCACAAATCTATGCTTGGATTTTCTACACTGTGCATGCAACTACAAAGCCATGTACATGATGAGAATGATTAGCTTGGACATCAAATGTAAACTGATTTTGGTTTTCCCTCCCCGAGGTTAAAAATGAGTGTCTACTACAATACACTACAGTGTGTTCCATAATGTGACTAGGAATGGTGGTATTAAGCATTCTATAACTGCAAAAAATAGACATGGACAATGAAACTTCATAACCCTGATCTCACGATGGTGCTGTTGTCCCAGGGTTAAGTAAATACAGGCAGGTTGGTGAAGCAGCCTGTCAGGTTTTGATTCAAATGGCTCTGCAGATGCTGCTTCTGCTGAAAAACAATCAGTTTGTTGTTTTGTTTTGTAAAAGCCTTTTTCAGCCTTTTTTCCTTTATTAGATGGGGACAACTGAAGATTAAAAAAAACACACAAAAAAACAACTTCAAAATCTACATTTGTGGCTCCAGGCAAAATACAAAGCTATAGCTCTCCTAATATACAAATAGAACTATGTACATTTTGTAACAACTGTACACAACTTCCTTTTTAGTTTTTTGTCTGTATGACAATATTATTGCGTTGTGCATCATTTCTTGGTGGCTTTTCAACTTGAGCCATAGTGAGAACAAAAGTAAGAACACACCTTCAGGTAGCACAATACACTAAAGTTAACTATCTTGACACCTTATGTTCTGCCTGAAGGTCGCCTCTGTGCTGCAGTAGATGTCTAAATTGTTGGTACACAGCACAGATCTCTCATTGGTGCAGTCCTTTGCACACAGTTCACCACTTAATAACACAACTTGTGATTGGAGACAAGAGAGTCAACGTGTCTGCCAGCAGTCCCATTCACCAAAATGGTGAACAGTTGTTTGTATTGTCTGTGTGAGATAAATAAGTACATAAAACATCAAACTATTGCTTTTCTTTAAAAGTGTCCAAAAATCATAGATTATCTGAGATGTACGTCGCTTTGGGTAAAAGCGTCTGCTAAATGAAATGGATTCTAAGAGCAGGAGTCAGCTAGTTGTATCTGCAGCACGGTTTTTAAAGTAAGCTGCTACATACATCTGTTAACAGAGCAATAATAAAGGTATGAAGTGAGTGCTGTGGTAATCGTGAACAACTAATGCAACACTGAAGGGTTAGTATGGTATAAAGCAAGACTAGGCAGGATTTATTTTGTCAAATACTTGTGAATGTTGTGCTCATGCTCTTTCATGCTCATGCACAAGAAAGACAGAAAGGGAGAGGAAAGGGAGATGGGGCGCAAAGGGAGCAGTGGCAGTGAGAGAGATGCTAAATCTGGTAGATGCTAACTATGTAAATATATGAACTGGCTAAACAATGTCTTTAAATGAACACCCCGTCATACATGCCATTAACAAAAAGGGAACACTAGGCTTCATTTCCCAGACAGATTGAGCCTCGTGTCCTAAGAACGTGTTAAACTGGAGAACTCCATTGACTTTTGTCCGTCCATGTCTGGGAAACGGGCTGTATGAGCTTTAAGAACACAGAGAAGCTTGCTTCTTGTAACATGTCTGTCTTTTTTGTTTTCATGTATTCCTGCAGATCTTTGGCTTTTTGAACTTGATCCTGTGGGCAGGCAACTGCTGGTTTATTTACAAGGAGACTCCTTTCCACAAGGATCCCATCCCACCAGCCACCATGGAGGAAGGCGTCCCCCCTGGGCCCTAACCATATCATAGAGGGTCCTCAAGCATAGCCACTTACCAACAGAGCTTTATGCGCCGCAATGGTCTCTCATTTAACCTGCAGAAATGGAAACAAAAGGATGTCAGCTGTCAGAAATATTCCCCTTTAGTGTCTAACACTTGTCTTTCGCCCAACACTAGTCTTTAGCTTTCCACTTTCTTCAATCAACTGTTCTTCCCCAAGAGCTTTGAAAACACTAAGTCTGAATACAAACTAAAATATTTTGACTCTATGTACAACAAGAGCCATCAGGAATGTATCCTGGGTTTAAACCTTAAATTGTATGTATGTGATGTTCAGGGCAGCAGACCTGCTGTGCATCTGCTTCCTCATTAACCAGCTGTTTTCCCTTGATGTCTGCCCTTCAGGGAGCCACCTAGCCATGTCATTGTGTTGTAAGAAACCAGAATCTGCTGGTCCCCAGCCAAACAGAATGGCAAAAGATTAAGTGAGATCAACTAACCCTCACATCCCATAAAAGGGACTTGCCATAAGGAAAATCAAACATATAGGTGGGAGAAAATGTGCACCGTTTTAAGTAGAGTCCTGCTCTTTTTCCATGATGGTCTAAACATGCCATTCACTTCAGTTTCAATAGATGAGTCATAGCCTCTGGCTATATTAAACGCTCTTCTTCCTCCAATTTAGGGAAGAGCTGATATCAGAACTAGAAGACTCTCTTTGAAGTCCACCTCTGAGGCACCAGACCACCTAACGGTGGCATTCCCCATCAGTCCTCTAATCTGCTGACACACAGACACACACACAACTACGTGGCCATTGCAATTTCAACACACTTTGATTTTGTTATTGCAAAAATATGACACTGTATGTAAGAAGAAAAATCACACTACTGCACTTCCCTGCACTACAGATGGGCAGCAGTCTATTAATATGTAATATTCTTTTTGATTATTTTCAGCCTGCATCTGGAACAGGACAGGCTCTTTACAGATTTACTTTAGTAGCTGTTTTACATGACCTCACAGTGGACTGATATCAGGCCAAACTACTTGGTTCTTGTTTATTCAAACCATTACATTAAGACTACTCAGTAACACTAAGACTCATCCTTGTGTGAACTACCTTTTACAAAAGGTGGCTTGCAGTGACACTATTTATTCACTCTTCATATGTATTTTTATTTCATTAATTGGTCCGTTTCATATTTTTTTTAAACTGAAGATGGGTTTCTGTTGTTGCCAGTGGAAAGGTTTCAGTGTGCAGTTTCTCTTTTTTTGCAACAGATTTTCTGTTGGATTGATTGTAACGCTAAGTAGCTTTAGCTTTAGACTCAGTCTTGTTATGATGTTATGAGACTAAATGTGTTTGCCAGACTGATTACTGCCTTTCTCCTGCTTGTACTTCTGCTCTACATGTACAGTGAGTGCCATGCAATAAGTGTTTATATTGAACTCCTGCAGTTGTTCAGATTCACTCTTGATGACGTTTTGTCAGCACATTGACTAGTAGCGTTGCACACAAAGGAATTTTTATTATCTCTACATAGATTGTTGGGCCATGGCCTCTGTAGGGAATATATGAGGGTCTGTTTGAGTCAAAAGTAAGTAATATATTTTGAGCACATCATATTGAAATTATACATACATTCAGTGAGGTCAGTTTTAAAAGCTCCATCTTTAAGAGTACACTGATATGTGGGATGTTTATGTAATGGTCTGTTGACATTGGACTTTATGTATTTTATGCCTTGTTTGTGCAAAAAGAAACAGTGATTTATCTGTATTGTTATTTGTAAAACATGAGAGCTGCAACTGCTGGAGTCTGTCTCCTTTCTTAATTGTTACAGAATGACTTTAGGAGGGAGTATCTATGTAGCTGTAGCTGCCAACAGAACTGCATTTCCCGGTCAGACAAACAGTATACAACAGAAGTGAGCACAGCCTTCAAATCTCTTGAATGTCAAATGATTCTAACTGCATCACCTCTCAAACATTACAATATTTCCAAGTTGACAAGTACAGTATTTATTTTTATGAACAATCAAAAACAAATACTTGAAGACTTAAATGAAAATATAGTTGCCAAAAATAAGCAACAAAAGTGAATAGACCTGTAATCATTGGCAAACAAGTTAGAAAAATTGTGATCATTTAAATTAACTTGAGTAGACTTTTGATTTCCAATCAACCCAACTGCATAAACATGGTTATTAAATGAGCTGAGTCTGTATGTCTGCATCTTGGCTCCATGTGGACAAGAATTGCCAAAGGAAGTGAGGGGAAAAAGATTGTAGGACTTCACAAAGATGGATAGGGATACTGAAAGAATGAGCCATAGTATCAGTGATGTGAGCCCAAATGGCTGTTCTTCTCAAACGATGCCACAGACAGGGTGCTACTGTTACAGTTCAGCTCTGAAAAACAGATGGGCAAGTGCTTCCAACTTTGCACAGGGATTATCTGTGGAAATCAGTTTTTGTGGCAGCTCAGACGGTGTGAAGGACATTTCATAATGTAAACCTCTATGGACAGCATCAAGGAAAAACCTTGCTCTCTCTTCTGCACAAAACTTACTGAAACCTATGAAAAGGAGCCTGGTTCATTCTGGGATCATGTAGTTTAATGAAATGAGACCATGATAGCTCTGTTGGGCTCAACAGGGGCCCAGCGTGTTTGGCATAAACCTGACTGGGATTTCCACAGTGAACACATGGTCCTGACAGTGAAGCACGGAGCTGGGAGTGTGGTGGTTTGGGGCTGCATGAGTCCAGCAGGTGTTGGGGAGATGGCATTTCTAGATGCACTACGAAAGCTTGTGGATAGACTAAGATCCTGGCTGACAACATGACTCCCAGTCTGCAGAAGCATCTCAACACACCATCAGGGAGGACTCATCAAAACTGTCTCTGCTGTCCCTGATTCTTATAATCCTCTTCAGTACTGGTTACCCAATAGAGGCTCTGCCTCAGCAAAACCTGTTAGAGGGCTAAACACATCTGCATAGACCAGTAACTTCCATTTTCTCATGACAATATTGTTCTGACAAAAACAAGACAAAGTCATTTTTGCCATGAAATGCTTTTAAACCCTTCTAAAAATAGCAGTTTGCTTAGTAGATATGAATAGTGGCTGCAGTCAAACTGCACTAGACCTGCTATATGCAGTAAATGTCAAGAAGAAAACCAAAACAGCTGTGATCCGTCAAGGCCTGGTCACATGACCTTTGGGAGGGACTGACTAACTTTTGTTGTTGTAATTTCCCTCCTCTGTGACCTACATTAGTACTGAAGGTCATAGTGTTATGTCTGGTCAAAGTATTTATATAAAATGCTTTGCCTGCTGTTTAACCTGTGAAATCATTGTCTGCACAACCAGACCTCAGGAGAGGGATTCTTTATTACAAAATAATTTCTATTACTAAAGCTAAGACAAACTTCTGAATATAGTTATCTGACGCTTTCTTTTTAACCTTTTTTTTCTGGTGGCAACAATCTATTGATAATATCATGAATATTTTGCCCAGTAGATTTATCATACATACTACGGTACATAGACTGTGCTGGAATGTAGCTAAGTAAATGTATGTACTGTACTGTAACTAAGTACAAATGAATACTTCACTTTTCATGCCACTTTCTACTTTCTACTTTACTGCCAGTTCAGTTCAGAAGAAAATGTTTTCCTTTTATTTCATCACATTTGTTTTAGCAACTGGTTACTAAAAAAAACTTCAAAATATATGCTTTGTCATTTGTCAGTAATTCATTAAGGAACATACTTAACACATTTATTCGTAAATGAATATATAAACATAGCAGGATCTTTCTGGGGCCCCATCCTCGTTTGAAAGGTTAGGGGAGGGTTCATCTGGCCTCTGCTGGAGCCATTATATTATTTGGATGTGCCCAAAGCAATTGTGTCTGTGTCCTCACCAAAAGTCAAGGCTGTGACAGTTTGTGGAGATTCAACCAAAAACATTTTACAGAACTTAGTTTTAGGTCTAAAATGACAAATATGTCAACTCTGAACAAAATGCTGCTTGGACATGGACTGACCCACCTCAAAGGTCTGAAGAATAACTTGACCAAAGAAGACCAGCAAGTGCTGACAGTCCTGGACTTTGTTCCACATTCACCTGATCTGAAGCCTC
This sequence comes from Chromis chromis, assembly GCA_900302755.1. NCBI lineage: Eukaryota > Metazoa > Chordata > Actinopteri > Pomacentridae > Chromis > Chromis chromis. The sequence continues at coordinate 9,240 of OMNN01062652.1, read as the reverse complement.
TGAACATTTATGAGGAACATGAAGAGTGAGTGAGCCGAACACTCCTGATATGACCAGAAGCTCTTTGGTGCTTTGTCACATGATGCTGAATAACATGCTTACTGTCAGTCCATGCAGCTCCACTGCTGCTGTCATTAAAGCAAAAGTGAAGCAAACCAACACTGACAGATTCTGAAATTCACATACAGTTCCTTTTTTCATGTAAAGGATCAAACTGATCTAACCATTGTAATCACCAATTCTGTATTCAATTCTACACAAATGCAAAATGGTATCTTCACTACTGCTCTCACTATTGGATCCCACTGACATAAATATTGAATCAATACTTTGAGTATTTCATATCGTCAGGTATAGTTCAATGTTGTCGGATTTATATTCCAAACTCTTCACTTTTCAGTATTTTAAGGCATTTTTGTGACGTTTCTTTCACACTGACTGATGCACACAAACAATCTTCTGCTTGATTTGATGTAAACATGATTCATGACACAGGAGTAGCAGACCCCAGACATGGACACAGCTATATCATGTCTTTACTGGACTGTATCTGTGTTTCAGCATGGCTCTATTAAGCTGGGTGAGGCTTAACCACTTAGAGGGATTAAGAAAGGGGAAGGTGTGGTCACATGTGTGGGCCTGTGACTTCTGATCGCTGCCTGGAACACGCTTGCTCTGTGCTTCGGTCTCCTGGTGAACAATGGTGGGTTTTTCAAATTTACGAATACTGGCTGACCAGGAATGGGAAGAAAGAGAACGTTTGTTTGAATGAAAGTTATTCAGGACCTAAATGGTTTAGTTCTCTTACAGCACTTGAGAGTATGGACCTTCAGCACCACCCCACTGAGCACCTGCACCCCCCAGGACCATGTGCTAAGTCCTCTCCTGTTCACACTGCTGACATATGACTGCACTGCATCATCTGTGATGTTTGCTGATGGTGGGCCTTATTAGCGACAGTGATAAAACAGCTTGCAGAGGAGACATGTACCTACTACAGCAGAGCATTTTCAATATTTCTGCACAAATATGACCTAAGACATCATCAGGTTTCCATACAAGCCCTAAAAGTAGATCAAAAAAGAACCCAAATAAACAAGTGAGAGAGAAAATATGATATTTGGCTTTTTGTTGAGAAACATGATCCAATACTACATATCTGGGATGGCAGGTGTGAGCCATCTTGTGCAGCAACAACTGCAACTAAACATTTACATCAAATGTTAAACAGTTCTGCATCAGCCTGGGGGATTTCAGCCCATTCCTCCGTACAGCTTGAACTCTGGGATGCTGGTGGGTTTGTTCTCATGAACTGCTCGTTTCAGGTCCTTCTGCAACAGTTCTATTGGATAAAGTAGGAATTTGATGTGGACATTCCAAAACATCAGCTTTACCCACCATTATACACCACTCTTTGACAGAATGACTTGCGTGTGCTTGACATACATTCTTCTGACATTTACTTCACAGACAGCTGTTCTGACACTTGGTTTTAGAATTTGCTGGTGTCATTTTGAATATATTATTCCATCAATGACAGCATGCTGTTCAGGTCCAGGTACAGTAAAAACAGGTCCCTACTACCCCCATTGTGTGTTACAGATCTGAAAAGGTTCTTGTGCTTCAATACACTGTTTTCCGTTCTCCAAATATAACGCTTCCTTTCAAACCAAAAAGTTTGATTTTGGTCTTATCCATTCACAAAACATTCCCCAAAAGTCTTCTGGTTCCTCCACATGATCTTTAGAGATCAGTGGTTCAAATCCCGGTCAGGGTGCAGGTATCCAGTGAGGACCCTTAGGAAAGGTCCTTCATGCTGCCCTGCCTACCTACCCTACCTATGTACATCGCTTTAGATAAAAGAGTCTGCTAAATGAAATTGTAACTTGTAACTATAGCAAACTACAGATGAGAAAAGTAAAGCAGTCTAATACAAAAAAGAACACTTTTATGTATTAGACTGCTTTACTTTCTATACAGTAAAGAGACATACTGTATTTCTACTGTTATATACATTGCCTTTGCAAGGGAGAACTTGAACGGAATATTTAAACATGTGTCATTTTAATATAGTGCAGTAAGACAACTACCTTGAAGACTGAGGAAAAGAAGCCTCCAGCTTTTTTAATTGTAGAGACACACCTCCTAGACGCTCAACATTAATTACAAAGGTTGCATTTCCAACAAGGACAGAGCCAGGCACCTTCCCAGCTTGTCCTCTACAGATGACCACATGAATGTACTTCTGACTACTTTTACTTCCATAATTAGCATGCATAGTATACAACAAAAGTCAGTACACCACTGTGCAATATCTTTTAAATGTAATTGATTCTAAATTGTGTGACGTTACAATAATCACATTACTTCTAACTTAAACAGTAGGTATTTGCTCTTATGTCAGATTAAAAACTAGCAGTTTATATGTGCTATATTAGAAATAAAGGCCCTATAGTAGGAAATCAATGCAACAAAAGTCAGTACATCTCTGATCACTGAGATTAAGATGTTTTTTTTAATACTTTGGATGTCCACCTTTACTTTTGATTGTAGACTCAATTCTTTCAGCATGAAAGATCCCGGTGTTGCACAAATTTCTGGAAAGAAAGCTCTGCCATTGACACCATGTCTGCCACAGGCACAGTCTATAGGTCCAACACTGAGAAGATTCTGGTGTTCACTTCACAGGTCATTTCATAACATGTTCATGCATATCTGAAATCACAGGTGTACTGAATGTTGTTTCAATGATCTCAGGTTGTGTAACTTGTGTGCCAGTGATCACAGGTTTATCCACTTTTGCTTCACTGAGTTTGTACTTTGGGGCCTGTATTATTAATATAGTGTTTTTGATTGTTGAGATGAGATGATACAATTTTTGAATTATTTAACAATGAAGTGATAATACACTGGGGTGTACTCATTTCTGTTGTATACTGTACAATTGATGCATGCATACTCACATATATAACATTAGTTTATATTGTGCTCATGTGGTGGGAATTCCCAAATAAAGCTTTATTCTAGAACAAAAAAACCTACCTGACATTCTGTAATCCTGAAACCAAGTAAGACTCCTGGTTGATTTCAGTGTCTCTGGGCATGGACTGTAGAAGGCGTGGGGAGCTGAACTGCAATTTTTTGCTGTAGCAGATTCATTTACTTAATTGTTTTGTATTTGTTGTAGGGATGGTAGACTCTGTTAACTCCTCTCTGTGTTTTACTTCTGCTTGTCCGTTGTTGGTGCTTCACCTATTTCATTGTGTTTTTGATTTCTTTACCTAATGTGAAGTTCTTTGAATAAACTGATTTTAAAGGTGCTACACATGTGAACTTGCCTTGACTCACTGACTGACACATATTTGTGTATAACAAGTATTGTTTTTGCTTCTCATTTAATGTGTGTGTTTGTTCTTTATGCATAAAAGCAAACAATGAATTTGGCATGTATGACTTCCTATCACTTCACATCTTTGAGTTTTAAGAATCAGAAGTGAACCTTATGACTGTTGTAAAGTAACCATAAAAGATCAAGCTGACACCAGGCAGACTGTGGTCCAGTCCCTGCCTCTCTGTGTGGGTGTCTCCAGAGCGCGCACGCAGGAAGTTCCTATCCTGTCGAGAACGCGAAGTATGACGTAAGTTGCTTGCCGCGCAGTGATGATGGCGGTGCGTGAACGCGCAGTAAAAGTAATGGCTGCTCTGGATCGGCGGGTGCCTAGCCTCGATGATTTCGTGGGTCAAAGCTGGACTGCCTGGGCTGACTGGGCCGGTGTGACAGCGGCGGATGGTAAGAAAGCACCTTGACGCAAACATTGGCAGCTGCGAAGCAATTTAACCAAAGCACCGGGGTTTATTTTCGTGGAAACGGAGGACAGAGCTAACCATGTTACCCAAACAAAGACCCTGCCGGGTCCTAGTGCTGGGTGGGTAACATGTTGCTCTCTTCCAGGTCCCACTGCATACGCTGCCTTCCAAGAAAAAATGAGTGATAGTTCCAAGACGTAACCATTATAACTTATGTTTCACCGCTGAGGCCGTGAAACAGGCTGCCAGCGCTGAAGCGATGCGTATCATTTTAGTGAAAGCAGCCGGGCAGCGGTGGCATCAGAGCGGAAGGAGGCTAGTGTGGATGGCTGGGTAAGCAACTTCTTGCCGTGGAAAGCTAAGCTAGCAAGCAAAACCAGGCAGGCAGACTAGCCGTGGACGACGAGGCAGTTAGCGTTAGCATGCTAAAGCAAGCAGCAGGAGGATTCAGAGTAGACACCGGTGACGGAGGAGGAGTCTGATGCTGTTGCCACCATGTAAATGCTGGCCCAGCCTTTGATATGAGCAAACGTTACTCTGTGTTCTTTTCGCTTCATCTAGAATTTCCCACTTGATTGTTGGTGCCGCCACCTCCGTGTTAGGGATGATAACATTTCTGTATTCGACAGGTTTCCTAAAATGTGTGACTTGTGCCCCAAAAGTGCTCTTGCCCTTCCCTGCTTTAAGTATGTGCGCTCACTCATTGTCTGGCATCCCTCCAGGTGTTACTGTGGCCATAACTATCAAATGAAGTCCTCCTCAACCTCACATTGTTCCTTGCAGTTGTTAGCAAACTAAAGATGACTAGATAAAAATAACCAGCAGCCATCCGTGGAGAAGCAGTTGACCTGCAAATCAGTCCTTTATATAACACAGCTTAAGGGCCTGTTAATATACAGAATTGAATGAAATGAAGTTGTTCTTTGTCTTCCTGATGAACCTAGCATACACCATTTAGAAAACACCCATCAGACCTCCTAAGGGTTGTCTTGAACATGTATGTGATATGTGATGTTTCAGGGCCTGATGTGGATGACTGCAGCAAGAATGGCAAAAAGGCTGCAGAGGCCATGTCACTCAGTAAAGAGGGTAAGTCTGCAAACTAACATCTACAAGACACCATCATGGCTGATGTCTGAAAACCAGAAAGAATGTCTAATAATCATACACTCTGTGTTCTTCTATCGTTGTACACGTGCATTGACCTGTAAAGTCTTAATCAACTGGACCACAGCTTTTCATTAGGCTCCTGCTTTGACCAGAGGCAGTGATTAAATGAAGCCCCTGGTTTGCAGAGACCTGGGCGAGTATTAATGCTGGATACAATTGGGCTTGGGCACCTTCTGGCACCTCGCCTGACTGTCTGTAGCAGCAGCTGTCCAACAGACGCTCCCCCTGTTTGTGTTTGTGTGTGCGTGTCAGCATGACATGATAACTCACAAAGAGCACCTTAATAGTATGTGTGTGGAGGTGTGTTCACCTTCTCACAATCTGTCGTTCTGCATCTGCATCACATGGGAGTAACAGCCAGAAAAAGGATATGATAAAGAAGGCTGAGCAGAGGTCCACACATTTCTATGTTCTTTCTTCCTGTTCTCATTTCTCATTTCGTTGACATCTACTGAAGGATTTGTTTTGGCTCATGTTTTGGAGAAATTGCTACGTTGCAACATTAACATCTATCATAGGCTGACCCACACATATACGTTTGCCAGAATCCTGGATATTTGGGCACTGTAAGTGTCTAAATGGTATTTAGCAGCTCATTTTAAGGGGGAGACCCTGGTCCCTCAGAGTGACATTGCCCTGTTTTCTCTTTTCCAGCATTGTAAGTGTTGTATTCTCTCTCTTATCACTGCCTCCACTCTCCTTTCAGACATGTCCATCTTTGGCCTCTACCCAGGCCATGATGACTTCTACCTGGTGGTGTGCAGCCATTGTAGCCAAGTTGTGAAGCCACAGGCATTTGAAAAGCATTGCGAGCGGAGACACGGCCCTCTGGCCAAGCTATACGCCCGACTGCGCTCCCCCACCCCTGCACCTCAGCCCCAGCAGAGACCACATCATGGCCACTCTCCTTCTCATGGGACCAACACTGCCTCTGCTTCATCATGGGAGGGACGAGGCCAGGGCGTGGGGCAGCTACGGGCAGCCCCATCTTCACCTTCCACTCCTCCCCAGTACAGACACTCCAAGAACTCCAAGGATGGAGTACGGTAAGAACAGAATGGGGCAAGTTGGTGAGAAAGTTCCAACCAGAGCCCAGAGATTGTGGAATGAAATGTCAAATAGTAATGGGTACCAAGCTCTAGTATTAAACAAGCCCTGGGGAGACATTTTTTTAAATAACGAAGTGTCAATATGTATGATACATTTTCGCTTTCCAAATCAGTTAAAAGTCAGTGTTCTCCAGCCGTATGTTGGTTAACTGCCTGCGTTCATAAATTCTGTCTGAAATTCAGAGCATCACCTGAACTGTCGCTCATAACTTCAGTTTCACTTTCAGAGCACAGGGCAGCAGGGTTTAGTGGTTTGGGGGCTGCAGACAAACTCTGACTTCATTTATTTTCACTGTTTCTCTGACTGAATTTTGGCGTAAGTGGTAGAAAAAGTACTTCAACTGTTTTCTTCACTAAAACTAATATTATCACACAGTAAAAATACTGAAAAAGTAATGCATAATTTTTATATTCAAAAATGAAGAGTGACGGAGGTTTTATCAGCACAGTGTCCTGACATTTACTTAGTATCTGTTTAAGGTGGAGTTGTTAATTCTGATGTAATGTTGGACACTTTAATGAAACACACCGCAGAGTATTTTATTTAGTGAGTAAAATCTGTGACGAAACAAAACAAACAAAAACCAATCAAAAAGTACTGATAAGAGGACAGATAGAGTAAAGTAGTGGATCGATAGCACTATCAGAGTAATACCAGCAGTATAAGAGATGGATGGATACACATCTTTGATGTTAAGACTAAGGATCTAAGCTTGGTTGAATTAAAGTCATACTTGTTGAAATGTTGGGACATGCACTTGTTGACTTTGCTGACATGTTTTAAATTGTGCATTGACTGCTAGATGACATTATTGATACCTCTGTCATGTTTGATAAGTAGACGGATAGCTTAGAATAAAGATTGGAAACGGGAAAGTGGCTAGCTTTACCCTGTTCAGTGGCACTAAAACTCATTGATTAACATTTGATATCTCATAGGTCCATTTTTTCAAAAATATTAAGTGTAAGAAATTACACTTAATATTTTACATGGGATTATGTGCTGGGTTACTTCTTGTTTTGTCAGTTACTTGAGAAGATAATTACTTCACTGGCCATGAAAACGTCTTGCTTTGCTAATTTTGAACTTTGGTTTATAAAAGGTGAAGTATATACAAGGACCATTTCATCGTATGTAGTGTTGTCTTTGTATTTCAAAGAGTGTCAGAGTGCTTGTATCAAGCAGAACCATTTGGGCAGCAATTATAGTACTTGTCAATTCAGTTTGTAATTATTGGATGGCATGCAAGGATAGAAGGACATGATTTCACTGATAGCATTAATATTTCAAACATTTATTGAATGCAGTAGTTGTTATATTTTTTAGTTTGTATCATATCCCAAAAAGTTAACTTTGTGCTGGTCCTTCGTCTCCCATCATCCAGACATTCCCCACTAGAGAAGTCCTCCCACAGCAGCCATACAGAGTCATCAGTATTCAAACAGCCGCCGCCTCTGGAGCCTCCGCTGAGCTCTCCACCTCCATCACTCAGAGACCCTCCCTGGCCACATGGAGGCACTCCGCCTGGGAGGCCTTCACCCAGTGACAGACACCCTACACAGAGGAAGGACTCCTCTCAACCCTCTCCAGTGCCAGGCCACCGGGTCCCCAGGCCCTACAACAAAGTGGCCTCCAGTGAGTATAAATGAATAGATCTGGATCATTTAAAAGAGGAAGTAGTAAAACAATTTAATATCATAAGATCGTAGAATTACATGTGAAACAGTTCACACCATGGACACAGAGAGTACTTAACTGTGATTTGCACAAAGTAGTGTTTTTTCTGATAAAGTGTGGCTCTGACATAGTGCCCTCACAACTTCCCACAGTACACTTGGAAATCTACAGGTTCCAGCTGTTTGCTGCTCTGTCTACACCTCACACTGAGACACAGTGCTCCTTGGCTGGACAAGCTTTTTAAAATCTTGATCATGTGTACCTTTGAGGATCAGCAATACGGACCTTCACTAACTTGGCTTGCCAGGTGTTTAGACTGAAAACGGGGCAGGGCATGCGGTGTACTTTTAAAAATGAATTATCATCTGAAAGGCTAATTTAAGAATTAGAACCATACGTTTGAAAGCTTATCATATGCCCAAATAATGCACAGCAGTGTTTAATTCTGTGAAGCAGGATTTAACAACTCTACAAAATGATCATTACAATATTTTTCCCCTTTCTCAACAGTTGCAGGGTAAACAGGGCAGTTACATTGTTTATGTTTAATAATGAATCTACCCTACTGGTAGGTTGATAAAACATGCATATTAATGGAGCAGAAGTGAAGGTTTTTTGTGCAGTGCTAATGAACCCACTTCTGTACTGTGTCTGCAAAGGCTGCACAGGGAGAGCACATTAGTTAGCTCAGTTTCAGTGTTCTCTCAGGGCCTCCATAGGATGCATTTGTGCATAGTGGCTAGGGTTGGGCATCGTTTGAATTTGAACGATTCCGGTTCCGATTCCTCGTTTCGATTCCGGTTCCTAACGATTCTCGATTCCGATTCTTTTAAGAGGCAGGGTCAAAAAAGTTTACATGTTTTAAATGAGCTAGCTAACCAGAGGTCTTTCTGGATGAAATAGTTTGAACTTCTCCATGAATTTTAATTCTATGAACTTTTTACTCTTTAAGAACTTTACTATTAATTTCTCACAGGGCTGTTTTCAACTAGTATATAAATATCAAATCTATGAACTTGAATATAAATATTATACATGTTATTTTCACAGGGGTACACTTCTCACAAGAGAGCTTTATTTCTGAAAACCTCATGAAAACACATTTACACATATCCTGAGTGTCTGAGTGGCTGCAGGTACCTAAACATGTTACTGTGCTCCACTGATGGGCGAACCTGGTGCAGAATATCAAATAAGGAACAATAATACTAATAATAATTCATGTGTCCCTATGCAACAGAATGAGATTAACTTCCTGTGTTTTTAATATAAATGAATCTATTTCCACGAATCACTTAATATATGTAAACAAAAATAAATAAACGTAACATAAATTATATTTATGGCAGTTAAATATAAATATTGTTAATGAATAAGTCGTTTGTGGCCGTGGTCAGAAAATAATTGCCACAATCTCAATAAAATAGAACTGAAACCCAGAAGCTGTACAACTGGACAGGAAACGTTTTAAAAGGC
>OMNN01062651.1:12981-28515 GCA_900302755.1 Chromis chromis | reverse complement strand
CCATCCATCCATCCATCCATCCATCCATCCATCCATCCATCCATCCATCTATCCATCTATCCATCTATCTATCTATCTATCTATCTATCTATCTATCTATCTATCTATCTATCTATCTATCTATCTATCGATCTATCTATAGATATGTGATGAAACAAGGCCTTAGTGACATGAAGTAATAACAATTCTGCTAACTCAGCACACACCCACTGAGGCGTTGTGAAACAGAAAAAAAAAGTTCAGCAGTGCAACAGATTAAAAAAAAAAATCCTGTGCCCAGTCAGAGAGGGAAAGTTTTCCATTTTATTTTTCATTTTTATTATCTGTCTGGTGAAAGTGTAAATGCCAGGAGGATTAGAGAAATTACATAGGCTCTCGCCTCTCCTGGCCTGGTGCTTATCCTCCTCTCTGCTCATCTCTCTCTCTCTTTCTCTGACTCTCTCTCTCTTTCTGTCTGTCTTTTTTCATTTGTTGCTCCCCTCACCTTCTTCGCCTTGCTCTCTGTTTACCCACCATTTTTCCCACTCCAATGTCCTTTTCTCTCCTCTTTGCCTGTCTCTATCAATCTCTCCATGTCATAGCTGCTCTGCCTCCTTCTTCACCTCCCTCCCCTGCGACAGACCCTCATTCTATTTCTCCCTCCCCTATCTTCGTGTTTAGCCATGCCGCCGCTTCCCCTCTCTTTTTGGGAGTGTGTCGCTCTCACCAGCCCGCTGGCACTCCCCAAGTGGCTCATGCTGGATCAGCTTGACTGGGTCCGGCCCCCATGGGTCCCCACTGGCCAGCCAGTTCTCAGCAAAGAGAAGTGCTTTAAGAAGCCCCCCTCCCTAATCCTTAAGATCTATTACAGATAGCAGGGCTGACACAGGCGACAGAGATTAGAGGGGGCAGATACTGACTGTATTGATTGGCCTTCTCATCCCGAGGCCAGCCCAGCAGCTTGCTCGTGTAATAGCATGCTGTAATGAAATTCAGCCAGTACGTCAGAGCCAGCAGCTCTAAATGCATAAAGACTGGACTGAACTGAGGTAAACTGGTGGTACTGTAAAGCCACACAGCAAGGGCAGTGCCTACAGCGGTACCACTTTGCAAGGATGTTACCATCTGTGCTTCACCTCAAAAAATATTTGCTGGCCCAAATTTGCTCAGGGAAAACCATTCTATGTTTGGACCCAGGGTGTTTTTAGTTGTGTCATGTCATGAACTTGTGTTTTAGTGAGCTGTTTGTTAGGGATTTTTCTTTGGTTGTCCCATTTCGGCCTGGTTTGGGAGACAAAAACAAAGAAACAGCTAAACCTCTCTCTTTGCAGTCCATTACCAGAAGTTGCAAGGCCAAATTCATTTTGTGCTTAGCTCAAAAAGAGACGTGCCAGATCTTTTTTCTTTCGTTTCTTGGATTCGATAAAAGTTGGAAGTGCCCATGGCTCATTTAGTCTGATACATTTAAAATGAGGATCGGTATAAAACACTAATTAAAGTGATACTTAATTTAAAATAAAGATTGATGACGGCACTATCTCTGGTTAATGCAAAGATAGAAGGTGTAACCAAAAAAATAAGAACATAAATTTGTCTCTTATTCGGAATTATATTAAAAGGAAAGCACAGGATATAAGAAGATTCTGTACATGGATGTATGCAGTAGCTGGAAAATAAGCAATTTAATTTCAGCTGGACCTAAGCCAACAGAGAGCCATATTAAGATATTGTTTTTGTGCCATTTATACACACGTACAGCCAGATGAAGACACTAATGGGCACGTATTATTGGCCCTCAAGTACAATGCAGGAGAGGGTTTTACAGTGTGGGCACTGGAGAGCAGCTTTTATTAAAATGAATGTGCTACCATGTTTAGGTTCCTCATCCAAATTTGTCCATTCATAAATTGACCTGAAATGCATTGCTTTGACAGTGCTGACTGTATTTTAAAGGACTTTTCTGGCACTGTCAACAAGGGCAGATGCAACATGACAACCTACATTTTTCAATATCTGAGCAAAGAGAATATCTCCCTCAACAATAAATATACACAAATGGGGAAAACAACTCATAGCAGCTGAATGTAAACCTGAAACCTGAAATATGCTGCCTTTACGTTGAGTTATTTGTATGTGTGATGTACTAAAATGATATGCACTAATAGACTAAAAGTAGATGTAGGCCGGACTAATGTATCAGTTTTGGTTGCATAGTAGACTGTGATGATCTCCTACCTTTTTATGTATTTGATAGAGTATGAGAGGGAAATGTTTTGCTCATTTTATGTGTGATATTGCGGCTGTATTGGCTTTTCAAACGGAAAAGTAAAACAAAGCTGACAAATACGCATTCAAAATTCAAACAGCTAACAAGTCCCCATCTCTGCCATATGTCTGCCTCCTTTTATCAAATTGGCTTTATTTATTTACAGTGTAGTGCTTGTATTTTTCAGGCCCCTCCAGTGCAGTTCGCCAATATTATCATAATGGAAGAAAAGTTATTAGTTTTAGTCCTGATTTATGTTTACAGTCATTCAAGGAAGCGAGAATTGCATTACACCCAGAAAACTTGTGACATTTATTTTTTCCAAACATCTATCTGCTGCTGTTTTATACAAATGCTGGCTACAGCTGGCTCTGGTTAGACCTGTTTCAGGCTCCGTGTCACGCGCTTCTCCTCCTCCTTAGGCGTCCAGCTTTGGAAGGAGCAACAGCCCCCCCTGTCCCCTGGGTTTAGCTTGATGCAATGGATTGCCAACAACACGCTATAGCTACAAGGCCTGTGCTAATCACACTATTGATCCTGTAATTCCACCCATTTGAAACTCTTTAGCTCGGTGGGTGGTATCAATGAATAAAGTCCAAGTCTCCGTTTCTCCCCTTGTTCGCTGAGGCACCTGGCGTCTCTGGGGAGGTGACTGAGACCTGTGCGCCTTTTCCACATCACAGCCTTGCTCTCTCTTTAGTATTCAGCTGCGACAGACTCCACAGGAAAGTCTGTCACGTCGAGAACAAACGCAAATGGAGAATGGCTGATCGACCTCCCTCCCTTTGACTGCTTCTTTGTGGAGCTGGGTTGTGTTGTGCTGTGTTGGGTTGTGTTGTGCTATGTTGTGTTTTTTTCCCCCCGTTGGTGCAAGTAAAGATTGTCACATCAGAGTGAAGAACTGGGATGCAAGAAAGGAGAAGCCTTAGAATGCGAACTCCTATGGAATATCAATAGGCAGAGTAATGGCCTGGTTTTTGAGATGGCAGAGAAGGCTTTGGTCCATTGCGTGTCATTTCAAATGCTCGGCCCGAGGAACAAAAAAACACAAACACACATCTTATTGCCCCGGCAGCTATCTTGTGATTACACAGTGTCCCCAAGTAGTCAAGTCTGTCATCTTATCAGTGAATTAGATTAACTGTGACACACCTCCTTGACAATAATTATGCTCTGCTATTTCATGAGCAATCTCAGCGCTGCTCGCCCTTCGAAGAAATATCCGTCTCGAATTTACAGCATCACTGTACACGTGGACCCTGCAATAACGCAGATGGCAGAGAGCAGCTAATGGTGGGTTTAATCTTTTCTCAGTACTTTCCATCATATAATTGACCCTGACTGCAGACCTGTGAGGAGATGAGCCTGAAGTCCCTGAGTCATAATATAATGTTTTGTTTGCCTTTTAATTAAACAAGCAGCAGTAAAGAGAAAGAGGAGGGAGGAAACATATTGCAGCAAGAGATGCCAAATCACTTACTCTTGTTTACATACTGTCCTTGACTAGATGTAGGTCTGAGGGTAGTCACTTAAAAAAAAAGAAGGAGTGATACGATGAGGTGAGGGAGACTATATAGAAGGAATAAACTGGCATGAAAGAGACAGACAGAACAGATACAGAGCAGAGGATTAACGGAATAAGAATAACTGGGAAAAAAAAAAAGGAAGAGCAGGATTTACATTGAATGTGGTTTTTGAATGGATTTACAGGGGGAAAGACTCCATATCTGATGGATTTGGGAGAGTGTATCAGTGGTTATGGGAATACGTAGGTGAGCTCTGTGAAATGTTGACGCCAGGATAAAAGTATTACACGAAATAAGCCAAAGTACTGTAGGCAGAAAAGAGCAGATGAAGTGGTGTCATTTGGAACGGGATAGAAGAGAATCGGTTGAACCAGAAATATGGTTTCCTCACTCACTTCAAAAGTAAGAGCCTAAAAGAGGACACATGATAGCTGGAAGGGATTTTAAATAAAGCAGCCCAGGCACACATGATGGATGGAATAGTGTGACATGAGCAGTGTCTTATCTTCTATGTGATTATTTTGGTTTACAATTTGGGTCTAGTGTTGGTGGTTTTGGTCATAATTTTCACTGCTGGAGCAAGTTACGAAATGTGGTAAGACAATCCAACAGTTAAGCCAGGTTTATCTAAACCCAGTCTAATATCTATCAACATGATTACACTTTAATAAACCCAAAATTTGAATTGTATAGTTGGCAAACAGCAGAGACTCTGGAAAGTTGCTTGTCCCAGCCAAGAAAAAAGTCTGTGTCATAAGCATCCCATAAAACAGCGGATTGTTGTTTTAACACTTGTATTTTTGTAAGGAATACACACAAAAAAGATGAATAAAAGATGAACTTCAGAAGTACTGGTAGGTGAACTTTGGAAAAAGCCATACTAGCTATTTCCCATTCCCGAGGCTGCTCGTGTTAGCTTATCAGACCGATAAGATTGGCACCAATCCTCCAATGTAAATCTCAGTAAAGAAATGAATATCTTTGACAGACTTTTCATTTAAACAAAAAAAAAAGAGTGCACCCAGAATGCGAATAATACTCCATTGATACACAAGACGACTATACGTGTGTGTCAGTTACAACAGGCAGGCATTGTGGGTCGAAGTTGAAAGTCATTTTTTAAAAATAAGATGAACAATCCATTTAATATTACTATTTTGAATAAGTCTGGCTCACCCAAGTGTTTTTTTCTTTTTACAACCTGTCTGATTGTGTGACTGCTCATATCTTTGCCCACATGAATTTGATTACAATGGTAGCAATATTACCATATTAGTGGGGGCGTCCTGTGGTGTATTGTAGATAGGAAAATTGAATAAAATTACCAAAAACTGACCTTAATCAGTAGAAATCCTTAAAGAAATCTAAAATATCCAACAGAGGGTAAAAAAAATTAACAAAGCTCAAAGGGGAAAATGATTTGCATTGTGTGTTAATGAGGCGAAAGCTGCTAATCACATTTAGGCATTTAGCCCATGCAGGTGACAGCGAGGCGGCGCAGTCGCACCTGTTTGCCAAGGTCACCGAAGGTTTACATCGTCTTTTATGGATCTGCGCCAAACCAACTGGAACAGCTCCTTGTGTTGTTTTGACAGTGTGTTATTGACAGATTGGAATTCCATGACAACATTTTTCTCAGCACTTCGTACCAAGCCATCAGCAGACTTTTCATCCATGCAACTATTATTAGCTTCTGAAACTCACATGGACCTCTGGACAATGAGGAATTGCCATTGTTCGATCTCTCAGTCTGTGGTTCATGTGCTGCTTCCTTTTCATTATGGTCCAAAGAGATAATACCATTCACCAAACCCTAACTGCTCATCCCTTCATTTGCTCTCATCATTATCAAAAGTAGTGATTGTGCTGCTGTGGCCCCCTCCCTTCCTCGCCCTCAACTCAACCTCTTTCTCTGTTCTAAGAGGCGCTCTTTGCACTCAGCCACAGGCCATTAAAGTTGTCCCATAGCAATAAGCCTTTGTCTATGTGACCAAACAGTTGATGCTTGATAAGCGTAATCCTGGCCTGTGTTTTAGTCCCCTGAATGGTGCTGTGTGGGCTGCGAGGCCCTTCACAAAGCAGCTAGCACTAAATTGCTCACTCTTGCTTCCCTTTTGTCTCTGGATTTGTGAAACACTTTGAGCCGCTTTTCAGTTCTGAGGGCAGTGGCCTCTGTGGGATGGAGTTTACTGAGGACCATGTTTATAGCTGAACTGACCACACAGAATCAGGACGAGGCCCAGTCCCTGTTTATCTGTTGACTGCAAGCACAGTATTATTGTTTTTGCTATGCTATATTTAAAGAAAGTCTGGGTTCAACACACTGACCTCAAGTTTTTATGAGAGCATGCATTGCAGTAGCATCTAACATGGCAAAAGTAGCCCTTGTCTAGTTTTGTAAACTTATCTAAAAGTAGCTGGCAGCTAATTTGTGTTTGACAGAAGAAGAAAAAAAGAAAAAGTTGAGTGGAGACAGAGAGGGATGAATCATGGAACTACTTCACAGCTACTCTACACAATTTTCATAATTAAAAGTAAGTCATTAGGTTGCAGCTACAAGCCATCATTTGATGAATAAACTCTGACAGGAATTTATGGCCTCCTCTCCAACACCGGATTGTATAAATTATATTTTTATTTCCAGAAAAATGGCTGAGGCGATCTTCAGCATGATTTTAATATCTCTTTATGTCTTTGGATTTTGAACTGTAAACATATGTCCTACTGTCACTGCCTTTGTCCCCTAGCAAGAGTATGGTCACCCACATCCAACTAGCTTTAGTCACAATCCCATTAATCGCATTAGCACTCAAAGGGGGAGCAGCCAAGTTGGATTAATTGGCTTGCACTATGCAAAGCAGGCACAATGTAACAGGAATTCAATACCAAGGAGGGGTGATTAGTGATTACAAAAACATTTCACTGCCTGCACAAAGTTTGGCAAGAAATTATCTCATGGTAAGTGTTTGAATTCTGTAGACACTCTTTTGTTTCAGTATGAATCGACTCTGTCTGTAGTTGTCAATGGCCTAAATGCCGATGTCTTGTTTTCTCTCTGTCTGAAATATCCAAGGATGTCAACATTCTCTGCCATCACTCACTTCCTATTTGTGCAGACTTGAGCCCGTGCCGCTAATGTATCCATATGTCCCCTCTGGGCTCCCATACATCAGCCCTTGACCCACGTGAGAGGTTCAGGAAGGAGAGATCATTTATTATTGAAATGTCCAAATGGGTGGGGTGACGAGGGGATTCTCATATGGCATATTTTTTCCTGACTGCAGAAAGACATTTGGGTTAGTGTGTCTGTCGGAGATCCACCAGACAAAGAATCTTTCTGTGGAATATACTGAGAACCAAAGACTTCTTTGCTCATAGCATTAAAAAAAAAAGGCATAAAAAGCTAACAAAAGCATACAGAAATACAAAAAAAGTCAATATAAATGGTTTTTGATAGAATTTGAGAAAATGATTTGGTTGAAAAGTCTATAATTAAGTCTGTGACAAGAAACATCATCTATGCATCTGCATTTTAGTGCACCATTATATACTGGCTTATTCTTTTGACATGGAATGAGGATGCATTGATATCTAAAAAGATGTAATATTGGGTTGAAATGCTAAATAATATTCCAGTGCAGATGGCATGGTAATTGTTTCATTATGATTCTGCAACAGAGCATAGCATCAAATATTTCTTTTTCAAGGAAAAGCGCATCTGCAGCTGAACATAATATAGAGGGTGTAAACGCTGATAGCCCATGCAGTGCACCGCTACACTGTCACTGGTGGACAAACAGTCTGTTGTGTGATCAATGAGCTTGTCTTTGAAATCATAGCACAGCTCCAGCCCGTGCAATACAAACTGTGCCTCATACATCTGGAAAATGCCTGCAATAAACTGAATGCTATGAATAATGTACTGTGTACAGTATACAATAAATAAACAATGATGCTCTTTTGACCAGTGTCTGTCAGCCACCTTTTGTTATTTTTACAAAAGTGCACATTCATTAAGAGTTTTGGCTTAGCGAGAAAGGTTAAGGTTGATGTTTTTCTTCTTTATTTAATGGATAATGAAGAACGGATAACTGGATACATACTGTTAGATAGAAAAACTCTAATATGGCATAATAGTTTCTGATTCTTAGGCAAAAAAACATCTCTTAAAATGTTTTTATGCTATTCTTTGCCATGCATTCTAATAATAATACTTTATTAGTGTGACATCCAGTACATACATTAAATAAACATAAATGGCAAACAGAATTAAAATACAATAAAAGAGGGCGTAATTGGAAATAATAGAGTTAGATGGCAAGGAATAAAAGCTTATTAGCGGTGGCAGCATGGATAAATAAAGACCCGGATACACATAAAAGCAAAATTAAAAAGGTGAGACTTAAAATGTTTATAGGAAGGCTGTTCCACAGGTTTGACCCACAGTAAGAGAGGGCTGCCTCTCATTACTTTTTATTCTTCACTGTTCATGTAGTTAATGCTGTAGTATTTAATGATCTAAGGCTGTTTGTGTAGAGTAAGAGACAGCTGGCTAAGTGTATAGGTGCTAAGCCATTCAGAGTCTTATGTACTCGTAACTATATTTAATTCTAAGAGAGACTGAAATAGAGAAAGACGAGGAGCTGATGATAAAATGCTTTAGTAGGTGTAATGTGTTCTCATTTAATTATTTGTGTTAAAACTCTGGCAGTTACATTTTGTACAAGCTGCAGTCTATTCACAGATTTTCTAGTAAACCAGTTAAAAGAGCACAGCCGAGAGAATTACCTTTTAACTTAATAACGTCTGGCTTTGGAAATATTTATTAGGTGGAAAATGCTGTCTTCCCTATGTAATCAATATGTTTAGCGAGATTTAAATCATCTCCAATCACACTCGGGCAGGAATTGAGGAAATGATTTCATTAATTTGCTTGGGTCCAACAATATCATTAGCTGCTTTCAATTAAAACTCTGATTTGCCACCATTTAATCCAGCTGATGTTTTTTGCATTTTAGGTCATTTCCTTTTATAAAAGAGATCAAATTAAAAGAAAATTGATTTGATTTTTAAAAGACTCGCAAAACGAGGCTTTCATTTTCCACAATAAACCCATTAATGGTGTGATATTTTCACAGTGTTTGCTACTTTTGTTATGAGTAAATCCAGATTGTGCCTCTTCCATAAGGCATTATCTATTTGGAGGTTAAACTGTACTGTTAAGAGAAAGAAGAAAGAAACTTCATTTTAATAGGGGTTGGTTAAAATCAGAGTCTGTGTTAAGAACATTGTCAAATGTTTGCAAGTTGAGGAAGTCTATAAGTTAACTAATTTTACAGTTTTATCCTCTTTTCCCTTCACTTATTGTCTGACAGAATTGCACAATAAGGGTGTGGCCTCAGTCATGTATGGTAAAAGTCTTATTTGTAAATGATCTACACCGATCAGCCACAACATTAGATAGATAAGATAGATAAGATAGATAATCCTTTTATTGATCTCACAATGGAGAAATTCACTCAGGGTGTGCAGGATAGACGGGAAATGTGCAAACAATTAAATAGTAAATAGAGGTATCTTATATACAGTGACTGCCAAAAACTATCAGGGGCAGAAAGTATAAACAATAAAAAATAAAATAAAAATAAACATACTATAATAAAACAATGTCAATATTAGCAGTGCAGGCTTACAGTCATAGTGCAAGTGGTTAATAAAGTGACGCTGATAAAGTGATAAAGTGATGCAGATAAAGTGACGTAGATAAAGAGATTATAGCGACCTGAGAGGTGAAGTGAATAACATTGATCATATTGGTACTATGTTGTGTTCTGCTGGAAAACCTTGGATTTTAACATCCGTGTTGATGAGACTTAGACACCCAAATAAACATTGTCCCAGAACAAGCACACTTCCTCATGCAAATGGCAATCCCAAATGTCACTGGCCTACCCCCGCAGGAAAATGCACCCCACCACATGGCAAAAACATCAACCAATCAGGAACATCTTGAGGAACATGACAATCGCCCAAGATGTTGATTTGACCTGGTTATAATGTAATATACTACAATATGTATCTGTGATCAGTGTGTGCTAGAACTTGTGATGCCAGTTGGAAAAAAAGTGTAAAACAAACAGAATTGTTGCAGATAGGGTTATTCATGTTCGCCTTGTCGTCGTGTGTAAAGTTAACAGGAGCTTTTGACGCTTTAAGGGCTCTGGAGGCCCAGATAACTGTAGTAATAAATACACTGTGTACTGGACAAAGTGGCACCATTTAATGTGAGCTTGTTCCCCTTTGAAGTTGCCACCCCACAGGAGCAGAGTGGGATTAAAAATTAGCCTGGTACTTGAGCTGACACACCAAAAGCCATCTGGAGACACACCGTCACATACGAACCGTGTCACACTGTAGGAGTTGTGCGGTAAACAGAGAAAATAAAATAGAAGCACATGAATTAAAGTGTATGATTTCCTAATGCTCTAGTCTAATTGTTATTCACACAATTCAGTTACAGATGTTATGATGATTTTATGAATGTATTTTCAGAAAAACTGTATCAGATACACCTTTTCACATTTTAATCACATTTGACCAATTGAAATAATAATTGTCACATTAATCATTAATGAAAATAATAATCAGTTGCAGCCCTGAAGCAAAACAAACTCAACCCTATCAGGCATTTGATGTTCCCTAGATTTTCAATGTCTGTTTTGTCTACTTCCTGCTCTGTTTCTGTTTCTTATTCTTATCTGTTTTCTTATTTGTTTGTTATTTTACTAACAAATCAAAAAGTCATTGTATGGAGATGGAGTTGATCTGTTAGTCCATCATCACTTGCCTTTAAAAACTATGCATTCTGTTGGTTTCTGATCATATATGAAAGTAAAAGGTTATCAAAGGTTGGTCAAGAGTGTTTGGCATCTTTGTGTTGCCACACTGAATGTTTCAAATATTTGTAGTTCTGTCTTGAATTTTCTTCAGTGCATGTTAGTGGTGGTGGGTTTTCTCTGCAAATTCAGTTTTTAAGTTTTTTTGTGGATTAGGTAGTTTCGACTAAAACTATCTTTACCTTTCCTTTTAGATAGTACATGAAAACAGATTTTTAAAAAGTACATCCTGAAAATACCAGAATGTGAAGTACACTGCAGTAGATACATACTTTTATACGTTTTTAATACACTATGCACAAATATATTTCACCTGGTGCCAGTTAACCCATCGTGCTCGGTGGGAGTCTTGAGATTATTCTCACTGAAAGCCAGTGTGGCTGGTAAAATTGCTGGCACTGTGACATTATCACCAGTGAAACATATTTTATTCATCACACTGGCAGTATAGCCTCCCAGGTTTGAGGTGCCTGGTGGAGCAGTTCTGTAGTTCACTGAAAATATACCCGTGTATCTGAGACTTTCAAGTTCTCCTTGCATATACAATGACTTTAACCGCTAGCCATCATTGTGATTTGCATCATACTGGTCACATTAAGGTGCAGGAATGTTTCTGCAGCCCTGACTATAAACTGTGTGAGGTTCATTACGCTTACCCGGCAATCGTGAAACTCTAAACAATGCACCTCAGTGTTTTCTTGCATTTCTTGCATTGTGTTGTATTTCTTGTATTCCTGTAGAATATTACTACTTCATCAACAAGCAACTGTTACAGAACCATCTTCCCTGTAGGGAGTTTTTTTTCCCCCCCTGATTCTCATTTTCCCTCTAGTTCCCTTTAAGGTGCTGCTGTATTAAAATTCCTTAAAATGTCATGGCTACAGTGTCTAAGGGTGATGCTTCTCAGATGGTTGCACTTTCAGAGTAAATAGAACTAAAGAATGAAGTCACTCAGAAACCCTGCCACACACGGCTAAAAACTCATATATGGTATTTTTTGTAAAGAGCTTATTTCTTATTTATTCAATGCTTTTTAAGCCATTAGTGGGATAACCATTTCACCCAGTCTGAAAAGGCTACACTTTGTCCCTGGTTTGTTTGTGTGCCGGCCTTGTGTCTGTATTTATTGCTCTAATTCACAGAAAGAAAAAAAAGCTGAAGGGCACGAGTTGATATAAATGATTAGATTGTAGGTTTTAAAAGGCATGTAGCTAAATCCTTGTACATACACAAATACGACTTTTTACTACTTACTTTACTTTAGTCTTTTTACCACTCAATCAGATCTGTAGGACAAATTCAAACACACGTAACTATACAGCGCAATACTCTACATTCATATATATATTAATAGAGACTTTATGTTTCCAGTTTGTCAGACCATAAGCCATCTGTCACTTCTAGCTGTTCTGATGCTTGGAAAGTGACTATACTGAATTTAGGAAGATCCACATCCTCCATAATTTGTAGATGCACTGTTTTCACAGTAAATCATTGACCAGTTGTTCCTTTGAGACATTCATCCAATAAGATTCCTTCTTCCCAAATAAACTGCTTAAGGCAGGGGTGCCCAATCCTGGTCCTCGAGGGCCACTATCCTGCATGTTTTAGATGTGTCCCTCTTCCAACACACCTGATTCAAATGATCAGCTCATCATCAAGCTCTGCAGAAGCCTGATAACGATCCTGATCATTTGAATCAGATGTGTTGGAAGAGGGAGACATCTAAAACATGCAGGATAGTGGCCCTTGAGAACCAGGATTGGGCACCCCTGACTTAAGGTCTCTGTCCAACCAGCATCGCATGAAGATATGAACAAGATGTAACCCATCTATTGTATGATGGATGCTGTCATTTCAAATACCCCACTACCTACATTTTTTAACATGAACAACTATCATTAGGCATCAAACTCCTGCTAACCTTTACAGTACTGCTGATGTGCTTCGTATAGAGAACAAGTTTAGACAGTAGCTGGTAAACTTGCCAACAATTCTTGGCAGCTTTAAAAATCTGAATGTACCGATAGTCACGTCCTGCATGATTCAGTCTCTGGGCTCAGTAATGTCAAATGAGAATTCTGTTTGTCTGCAGACAATATGATACAGTTTTATTGTACAAGCGGTGAAGCTATTTTCAAACAAATAACTCATGATTTTAGATTCTCTTTGATAAAGCTGATCAATGACTCCATGGCTTGAGGGGATGGTTTTGTCTGTCTGGTCGGTCAGATCCACCACTTTGTTCTAGTCTGAAATGTCAGGACAGCTACTACATGGACTGCCATGGAATTATGAATCATGTCGAGAACCTAATGACGTTGGTGTTGCTTTATTGTTGTGCCCAGTAGATTAAAGATTTCTTTAATCCCGTGAACATCTGCTAGATATGATGAGATGAGATTTGCGGTTCTGAGTGACGTGTCTCAATAACTACTGCATGGCTCTCCATTAAACATGAACGTTCCCTTTAATGGTAATGCTTAACCTTTAACCTTTATGAGCTTTTAACTCTAAATATGCCACTGCATAAGAAGCCAGTAGCATGATCTGGACCTTCTTGGTCTTGTTTTTTTGTTTGTTTTTATGTTTCTAGTTGGTGACAGCTGACAGTGGCTTTCTCTCTAATGGTCTTGATATGTCCCCATGTTTAAATGGAGGTCATCCCAATGCATTCTGATTCAGCTGAATCCCATCCAAGGCAACCACACCACCTCTTCACCTACTTGGTTATTTTGAGAGGTCATCGGCGAATGGCTGTATACTCGAGTGGAGATTCATGAGGATGAACATTGTAAAAAAATTTGTATGGAAAGTCACACACAACTCTCCTCGAAGTGCCTCTCAGTTAAACCCTAATTTCAATTGAATTTTCTTACTAGACATTCAATTCCACACCCCAATATCTACACTGAAAAAATGATTTGAGTGAACATTACATATTCAGTGTAGACAAGAATAATGTTCTTTTTTTTGTGTGCCTTTTTTTAATTCAGTGGATTCTTGCTACATTCTTTTAAGTCAGAGGCCATAGTTTAGCTGTGGATGAGAGGGAGAAAGTTAAGCCGATGCTCCTACAGTCTGGAGAAGTCTACTTCTTATTCTCCCAGGGTTTACTGAGGGAGAACTGTAGCAATTTCTTTTCTGATAGGAAGCAAGTGCGAGGACCGAAGGGCAAAATCAACTAAAAGTGTTTGATCTCCCCACCAGCTGATTTACATTTGCGGAGCACAGTCCTAATCTGCCCATTTATAACCACCAAATAAAGGAACAGAGACACAGAGGGAGACTGACCTGAAGCCACTGAAGTCCAGTGTCTTATATATCCCTCTTTCTGTGTCTCTCTCTCTCCCTCTTATCTGAACTGCTTTATTCCTGTCTTTGCCTCCTTGTCTCGTTTCCTTTCTCTTTCGACATCTGTCCCATCACTTTCCGTTGAACCCACTCTCTTTTCTCCATCCCTCTCCCTCCATCTTTCAGTCTCTGTTCTCATCTCCCTGAAGGGTCTCCATCTTATCTCCGAGATAAGCTGAACTGCCACAGAAACGCATTGGTCTTCATCTCTGTCTGTCTCTGTATTCCTCCCTTCTGGGTTTATTGAGGCACATTTGGGAGGATAGATGCAGTTTAATGAAGCATTCACTGTGCGCATGTGTTTGAGTGTGTGCGTGCGCAAGTGTGTGGTGCCAAATTACTTTTTACTTCCATGGGTACTCGAAAAATGAAGGGAGGCGCACCTCCTGCACACTTGACAACATTATAAACTTCCATGGTCTCTGAACCATGAGGCCCCCTTGGACTCAACATCAAATAGTTTCCTGTTCAAGGAATTTATTCAGAACTTCTTAATGTGCTAGATATCCCTTGTGTGTTAACCTCGTGAGATATAGTATGCCCAAAAACATGCTGTACATCCAAAGTGTAAAAATTCGTTTAAATTCCCCATTACTTTGTTGCTGTCCTCTGCATAAATGAAAGGAAAAAATACAAT
This sequence comes from Chromis chromis, assembly GCA_900302755.1. Lineage (NCBI taxonomy): Eukaryota > Metazoa > Chordata > Actinopteri > Pomacentridae > Chromis > Chromis chromis. Next base: position 13,857 of record OMNN01062651.1, on the reverse strand, counting down.
TTCCTGTTTTGTTGGCTGTATTCCTGCATACTGTAAGATCTTCTCATTCATCACCTCACTCTCTCTATTGCATAACGAACACACACATGCGAAGGCACCCGCCCACATACACACCCACACACTCTCTCACTGCCTTCGTTCGCCCCACTGGCACAGGTGGTCTGCTCCTCACCTCATGAGAAGCCCGCCTGGCCCCACTGCCTGCGCAATTTCCCATGAGCCTGCGTGTTACCATTCTGAGCGAGACAGGAAGGAACTACAGTTCAAAACCTGATCTCTTCTGTTCCATTGCAGCTCGCTGCCATCTGGCTGCCCGGCATTGCGTGGCATTACAATGATGCGTGCAGATGTAGGGGAAATCTGTTTGCCTCCAATGCAGGTTGTTTGGTTTTTAAGGATGGCAGACTGGCAGATGTTAATGGTATGCATCTATGCACAGATATAGTGCACTATATGTAACAGCGCTGCATCTTCAGCTGGGTATTTTTCATCAGGTGTAGGTCTCCGCTGACGCCGTGATGTGTCTGTGTGTGTGTGTGTTATGATTTATGGGTGAATGGCTGGGTGTTGTTGCTGAATCTGCAACTGTGCTGCGCTACCAACAACTGACGTTCATAACAACATGTTGTTTACATTTAGGGTCAGAGGTGAGTGATGGGAATAAGAAACCAGGAAATGAAGGTGCTGCACCTTAAACATAATGCAGTGATTATTTGGTGGGTTTGTGTCTCTATGTGTGTTTATGGAAGAAACAGAAGGAGAGAAAGATGTTACCTCCTAGAGCTAAAAAAATAAAGTTTGATATTTGAATTTTGGAAAAGAAGATTAGGGTTAGGGTTATATATATATATATATAGTGCAAAGATTAGGACTGTA
>OMNN01062650.1:0-26040 GCA_900302755.1 Chromis chromis | reverse complement strand
GGGCGAGCGCTCTTCGGGGAGGTTTAGTGAAAGCACCTGCCTCAGCTCTGGGACTCATGATGGATGAAGAAGAACAACTGAGGAGGGAAGGAAGGGAGGGGGGATGGGAGCAGGTTGGCGCCTGAAGTGAAGGACATTTTGTCCTGCAAATTCTTCATTTTAGCCTGTTGGGCACACACACATCAATGCAGTGCAGACACAAAGACACTGGGGATAGGGTTAATTCATTTTATATCCGCCCAATTGAGGAAGGAGAATCTTTTGAAAGGTCCCAAGATGAATTTTTTTTCTTTTGCCTTGAAAACTTCCTCCAATCCAAAGATGATCTAATTGAATTAAATTCCTCCATTTAAACCTCTGATGCCTGGTTATGACTTAATTTACATTTTTCAGTAGAGTGACTTTAAAATTGCTTCTTGTATTTCAACATCAATAAATCATCACCACATTCATTTCGACACATACCATATTCACTGCAAAGAAGCCACCAGATTGGCAGCTTCTACTGAGTCTTAACTGGATTTTGCGACACATGCCAACTGGCTGCCTTTGCTTGGAAATTTGCTTAATACCACAAATGTTCATTAGTGGTATAAAACAGGCTGCAACCAGGGAAAACAGCTTTTTACCAAGTGACAACATCTGGTGCAAAAAAATGAAGCTTACATGTTTGGGGCGAGAAAAACAAAGATTCAATGTGTGATATTGTTTGCATTTTCAAACAGTGTCGCTTTACATGTTACAAGAGAAAATGCTTTTTACAAAGAGGACTAAACAAACAGCAATTTCAGGGGCTAAGAAATGAAGCCAATGCATTAGTGCAAAGAACTGCAGTTTCTCAAATGGCCACTTGAGGCTGCCTCCAAAAGCGAGTCAATGCCCATAGACCCACATGTTAGAATGTCCAGCTTTACTGCGGAATATAAACATGTTTACAGCCTCGTTTTGGTCTCTATAGCTAATTGCAATCTACCACAACTGTACAGATGATGAATTTTTATGCAACTCACCCTTTTAGATTGTATTAAGGGCTTACAGTTACGCTAAATTAAGGGCTTGGTCACTATTATGGCACAGATGGGAGCCATAATAGGAGAGTCCATGGACGGTTGCATGTCCTGTCTCAATTCCACCTCTTTGCAGGAAACCAGACTATAAATAAAGATGGATGCCACCCATATGGCATCCATCTTTATTTATAGTCTGTGCTTTTTGCACTTCAAATGTTTGTACAGATTATTGCTATATCATGGGAATCAATGAGATTTAAAGACTTTAGTTGGAAAATTCTGTTATTACTGGACAGAGACTTGGTAGCTGTTTCCCTGGTTTCAGTCTTCAAGCCAAACTAAGCTAAACATTGCTAAGCTAAGCTAACATCCTTCTTACTGTAGCTTCAGATGTAACATTTGATAGACATGGCAGTGGTATCAATCTTCTCATCCAACTCTAAGCAGGAGAGTTCATAGTGTTTTTTTAATATAGTGTACTTTTAAATATTTGACAAGATGGAAGCTACCAAGCATTTTTACATTAGTTTATTATAAGAGCCCACAGATTGATAGAGAAAATATACTGACGCTCACAAAGGCTACAACTGGCACCCTCACAATAAAGCACACACTGGCATTCCCTGCTATTTTTGACCTATAATGGTAGGCATCAGATCGAGACCCACAGGGAAGCACATCTGGACATCAGCGGTGGGAGAGCGGGTCTGGTCCCAGGCTCAGTCTGTCATAATACATTCAGGCATGTGGGCAGCCGAGGAGCCAGGGCTATTATAGAGCCCACCACCTCACCGCAGAAACCTCCCTTTAGATATAGAGGCTGTGCACTACACATGGGACACATGCACTCAAATGTAAATTTAAACAAAACACTGTCTACACATTGAAAATCCTTTGAGGCAGCAGTGTTTCACTCGGCCTCCTGAACAAAGGCTGTACAGAAACCCTATATATACAGCTGTGTGCTGCTCTCTGATTTTATTCAGAGCAAAGTTGCTCATTGTAAGTATTCACAGATATTTGCTGTAATATTTTCTGAGTTATTTTAAGCCCTATGTTAAAAAAAATGCAAAAAAAGATGTCCCTTTGTGTTTTGACTCAGACATCACATTTGTAATATTCTTTAAAATTGTTTGTCAGAGCAGCACTGGTTTATCCTCACAGTGCAAGATGGTATTTTAGCCTAAATGTATATATAGTCTGACTGTAGATTCAATCTCTTTCCACATCTGTCAGCGGCTATATTGAGTTGGAACATACAGCACTATAAGCTGCAGATGGACAATCGCTTAACGTCATATTCCAACTGGCTGAATATCCCTCATTGTCTTATTGTCTTTAGGGAAAGTTCAATAATGACTCCTGACCAGGGTGTCAAATCTGTTAGAGGTGAGCAGAAGGCCCACATCACTCCAAATTCAATAGCCCAATGTGTTAAGCCTGCAGATTGGGTTTGACTGAGCACATGTTGGAGCTGAAGGAAGGGTATTTCAGCGCTGTGTGAGAGGGGAAAAGCTCTGAATTGAAAGAACAACTTAATGATATTATCTTAGTTTACTGCCAGGCAGGACTTGGCTGATGTTTAACAGCTTCCACTGCTAATGAAATTCAAAATCTTTTTTCCAGTATTCATTTACAAGGTAGTAGCGGAGCCAAGTGATAAAATAGTTAGAGCAGAAGCTGTCTGGCTTCAACACATATTCTACTCGAGGCACAATATTGCACAAACTCAGGAGGGAGGGTGTGTTGTAGAGAAGAACAGTGCAATTCATAGGGAGTGAAACACATCTTTACTCAGTTTGAAGTAGGATCGACTGATAGGGTTTTATTTTTAAGGCCAACTCTGATTATTAGTAATCAAGGAGATTAATAACCAGTGTACATTTGCAGTAAAAATGAAAATCTTGGTGCTAAAATTTAGACAAACACAAACTCCAACACACAACTTAATTGAAATGCCTTTCTTTCTTTATGTTTTATAGATGTTTAATTAAAACTTTGATTAAACTTTTATACTTTTGTCCTTCAGTGTTGGTTTGCTCAACACCAAAGTGGTGTTGAATGAGTGTTAACTGTGGCCACGGAATCTGATGCTCAAAAGTAAAGCTACAGGGACGTTTTGCTACTCTGCAGCCATCTTGGTAAGGTCCCAGGGCAGTTATTTTGAGCTTGCAAGGCCAGATCCCCTATCTAAATGAAAGAGGACAGAGAGCCAAAACTGAAATTTCAAAGACCATCACAACATCAAAACCGAAGTGAACTGAATAATATCTAGTCACATCAGATAAGATCTGCTTAAAAAGCTTTAGAAATCAAGACTTCAAATCAAAGCATTTTTTCACACAGACAATACTTCTGCAAAGTTTCCCAACACAGCACTTGTGTCATCACAACAATATTGACTGGATGTTACTCAGGTCAACTGTTAAAAAAACAGACATTTGGCTTTTTGTGAGAAGAATCCGGACACGTGTCATACAGCCACCATCTAGAGTTACAGAGTTCCCTCATAGATTTCTGATCAGGATTCTTTAAAACTGGAGAAGGCAGTATATTTTGTATGTCACTGTGCAAATATTCCATAATAACCTTTCAGTATATTGTAATTTAAGTGGTCTGAGGGGAAAGTAGACTGCTGCATCTCCTCTTGGCTCAGTATTCAGGCTTTAGAGAATGTAGCCTGTGACTGGAGGCTTTAGTTAATCACAGGGTTATTCACCCAGGTCAGGTGAGAGAGTATAAAGACAAACACAGTCCGTGGTGAAAGTAGGATGTGGTGCTTTAATGGGTTAAACAGAAGACTCCCACTGCGTGTTTAAACCATGTGCATGACTATGTCCGTCTGGTGGGAGGAGCTCAGGACAGAGAGGTTGGAGGAAGAGCTGCAGGAGGACGGATTTCTGCCTACTGCAGCTTTAAGTGGCGAGTTTCTGGCTGTACCTGTATTGCATGAAAGCAACATAGCTGCAAGAGGGACCACTGTATCACCTGAAGGCAGAAACATATACAAAGCTGGGCTTTCTTTGTTTCTTTTCTTTTTTATATATATGCTTTACTTCCCACTAGTCCTGGCAGCCGTTGCCTCACTAGTTGTGTGTCTACAGGCTCCTCCAGGCAGATTCCCTTAAAACATTTCTGTATTCTGGTATTTCACTGAAGCTTTGCCTGTGAGGGGGAGGAATATGTGTGAACATCTCCCCTTGTTTTATTACCAGTCGAGTCTTTTGCAATCCATCTCTGCCACCCTTTGTACCAGCCAGTGCCTCAGTGTGTGTGTGTGTGTATGTGTGTACATTAAGCTGATTGATGAACAGTTCATTAGGCTGATGGGCTCTGCAGGCGCAGACAAGAATCCGGAAACAAAAAGTGGATTTCAAATACAAGCAGAATTTTCTGTGACTTAACACCGTCTGCATCAGCAGTTTAGCAAGACTGAGCCAACTTTCTGAAAATGCACTATTCTTTATTTACATAGTGACATTGTGCTTCACAATGTGTGGGTTATGTGTGTTAGTTATATAATTAGGTGGATTAGCAGAAGGAACACGCTTGAGTTGTGAAGTTTGCATTGCTTGCCCATCCCGTATAATCAGTGGTTTTTTTATATAGGTGGGTGTTGTAGTATAAATACAGCATCACCAGGACCAGAAGGCAGGCAAGCAGCTGATCCACCGGTAACCACCAACGCTGCCTGCAGAGAGACAACATGACTGCACATATGGTGTGAAAGTGTGTGTTCAATCTTGATGTATCCAAGGAAATTTTACTGTGCATGTGCTGTCTGACAGCTTCCATTCATATTCATTTACACTGCAGATGAGTTGCCCTCAGCTCCAGTCTACAGATATTAGAATCAGTTCTGGGCTTCAAAAGCACATATTAGTTAAAATCCAAATCATCAGGCAGGTCTTATACTCATCATGCTGCTTTCTCTGTTTGTGCGTCGAAGTTAAAACATGGTGTCATTGTGTATCTGTGTTATTAATGTATCTCTAAACCCTCCAACATTTCCACACGGTGTCTGCTGCTGACTGAGAGCACCGCTCTGCTCTCTGGGGAGCAGCTTGTGTTTGTGTGTTTGTCCAGCCTCGGCTTCCTGCAGGAAGCGAACGGAGAATTGGACTGACCTCACTGGTGTGGATGGAGCAGCTTGCAGATGGCGCTCGCAGATAAATAGCCATAACAGTCATAATTGTGTCTTAGAAGGCGTGGTGGTGGGGAGCTAGATGGTGGAAGGGTCATTGTGAATTAGGGTATAGATATTAAGGTCAACAACCTGTCTTGCTTCTTACAACTCTGTCAGAGGTTTGAGTTGATCTAAATTTACCTTCTGTCTCTGTGCGTTGCTCTCTGTGTGTCTGTTTATCTGTCTGTATGTCTGGTCGGCTGTATTTCTGGAGTAGCTCCTCAGGTTTCAGCTCAGTTCTTCTTATCTGCTCCTCCTTGCTTCTTCTTAGAATTGCTGAGTCAGCTGGTGCTCATAGGGAGGATTTGGCGTTGCTGCCCTCTGCTTTGGCTGAGAATAAATCTGCATTTACCAAAGAGCACGACTGCTCTCTGTCAGCAAGATATGTTGGATAAGAGGCAGGGACTTGAACTGGGCCTTGGCACTGTTATATTTGCTTATTTTCATATGGTTTGTTGGTTGGTTAATTGAATTTTTTCAAAAAATAAACTCAGGTCAAAATGATCTTAAATGAAGTCCCCTTACTAGCTTTCTCCAGAGGTACACCACTGAATAGTCTTCATTAACGAAATGAATTTGCTCCAATATGTTGCTTTGCTCATGTTTGTTTACCCGGATTATTGCTTGGTTTTTATATAAAGTTTTTATAAAGCATGCCATTGCAAGCGTGTGGTTAGTATACATTTAATTTGTCTGCATTTTTGGCCAAAGATAACTTTAAGGCCCAGTGAGAACAACATTTAAAATGCTGAAATGGTATGAGTACAATCAATTTATGTCAGTGAAATATTCTAATTCTGCAGATTTGTTCTTGAAGACTAAGTAAACCCATGCAAATATTTCGCATTAAGTTCAACTTTGGTGAATTGTGACAAGCAGATTTTCCTCCTTGGGTCAAGCTGTCTTGATAAGTCTAAATTGTGAGAAAACACCATGGACTGTATATAAAAAATGGACATAGCCACTGTGACCTCACCCATTGGTTTGTGGACTACTGTGTGGAAGCCTTGAGCGTGGCATTTAGCTGTCACCATCTTGGCTTTTGAAACCACATGTAGCAAGTAAGGGAATGAATCTGACTGAGAACTCAAAGACACTGTGCGCACTCATTCAGTAGCAAAGGTAGCCACATCCTAAAGTATAACCTGCTTTATCAGCTGGATATCTCAGTGACTAACACCCCAGACCTTGGCATGGGAGGTCGGTGGTTCAAATCCCGGTCAGGATACAGGTATCCAGTGAGGACCCTTAGGCAAGGTCCTTAATGCTGCCCCGCCTACCTACCTATGTACGTCGCTTTGGATAAAAGCGACGTATGAAATTGTAACCTTATCATCAGTTTTTACTCTAAATGAGACCATGAGTTATAAAATGAACATCATGCTGTTTGGTAGAGACTTGAAACTAGCAATTGAGACCATAAAATCATTAGGAAAATGTTTACTTAGGTAAAAAAAAATCAAGTGTGATTTAGGGTAATTTGCTCATAGATTTGCTTATCGGTCATTTGCTTCTATACAATTTGGCTTCTTTTTGCAACCAGAGGAGTCGCCCCCTGCTGGCTGTTAGAAAGAATGCACGTTTAAGGCACTTCAGCGTTGGCTTCACTTTTCAGACCAGGAGGCTACGTCCATCTTTTATGTCCAGTTTATGTCTACAAACCAGACTGAACGACTCTGTGTGTCGCCTCTTTGTCTCATAACTCTTGCAGCTCTTGACAGTGGCCACACATGCAGACGGTGGTGCTTGGGGCTTAGAATAAGAGTGGCGAGGAATGTGACACAGTGCAAGCCAGCTTTTTCAAGCATTGCTTTCCCTCCATATATATCAACCTGGCAACTGAGGGGTTGTTTGAGGCAGGGGCGTCGATGTCAGCTGAATCCACCTACACATGCCCCCACAAAAGCCAATATCCAGATTGGGTGTCATGCTGATGCATATTTTAAACTGGCAGAGCTTAACATGCCCACACACACAAACTAGAGGCAGCAGTTGCAAGAGTGGCTGTCTTTGCTACTGTGGTTTAAATACCCACGGATATTTACTGCACTTGTCTAGTTAAGCCACAGTATCTTTGGCCCCATAAGCCTCATTTATTCCAGCTGACCCATGGCACTGTGCTGTTTTCCATTTTCCCACGGGGTGCCTGAAAAACAAGCAGCACATGTGTCATCACCCCTTGGGGAGTTTATGCTACTGACCCAGCCTGAAGAACACACTGTGGCGGCGAAAGCTTGCACATGGGCGTGTTTGTTGTGCCAGCTTAGTGACACATGTCAGTGCAAACTATTTTTCATCAGGAAAAGTGACTGACATTTGTTTCATTGGATTATGGGAGCAGGCGCTGTTGATTGTTTGTACATCTGTGAGAGAGATTTGTGCTTTTTTAGAGTTCTTATCAGGGAATTACATGAGAAGATTAACGTAGCAAGCGTGTGTTTCTCTTAATGTTACACAAGCAGTGAGTGGTAGAGGAAGGTGAGGCGCGCGCGCACACACACACACACACACACACACACTTGCAAACACTAACTCATTTCTCTCCCTATAGAAAAATATTTAATTTATCACCATCTGTTCACGCGAAATGCTTATCCGCATTTAGAGTAAACTATACAGGGAATATAAATACAGATTTGTTTTCATTATGCTATCATATTTCAGTTAACTGGATGTCGGTTTTCAGATATTTCTTGTGCTCAAGGGTACATTATGTAGAGCTGTAAATATAACTTTGGAATGAAACAGTTCATTAAAACATGAGCCTCCAGGTATGGAGCCAGGCAGCATTTGTAATAGTATCACTGCTCTCTGTGCTTATTTATAGTGTGATGTAATTTACTGTGGTAAGCTGGTTAAACTACATTTGAGGCTGAGGGAAATAAAAATGTTTTTCTTCACAGGACAACCTCCCCGCTTTCGTCTTTGTACAGGCCATAAAAATGGGGGCATGAATATGTAAATATGAAAGGGCAGCATGTGGGGGCTAAGCATTTCATTTCATTTCAAATGGACCCCTTATGCAATTATGAAAATGCAAATCACACTAAGGTCTGAGCTGAAATGCAGATGGAGTTAAATACACCCTGCAGCTGCACAGGTTCCTCCTCCGCTATTGTTTTAGAGTGAAGGCAACCTTTCCCCGAGGCGCTAAATTAGTAAACAGAACTGGAACTTGATTATTTGTTTCCCAATCTCGAAAATTCCTTTTCATTTGCAAGTCTTTTTACACATCGTATACATTTTTAAAAAGAACTTAAATACTTTAGAAGGTTTCTCTGTGCTCACCTTCAGTTAAAGACCTTCTCTGGTCATTGATCAAACATCTAAAATCGCATCTCTGTTTATCAAACTAACGTATTTAGAATTTTTTTTAACCATGAAAATAAATACCTGTATGCTTTAAAATGACTTAGATGTAACTCTACGTCATGGCCTCTGTTAGAATGTGTAGATCTATGAAGTTGCTGCCTCTCTCTCCACCCACCCCTAAACCACTCGCTGCAGCCCGAGCACACCAGCTCACCTACGACTCTGCTCATATACTGTAAAACTACTCTATGCTACACAATAGCAAGTTGTAATATTTGAATAAGTCAGCTATACATGTTCAAATCAAGCTGAAACCTCTGGGGCTAAAAAATGAAGCCGATGCAACAGTAACAAAGACTGCAGTCCGTCAAATGTCCACTTGAGGCTGTCACTAATAGTGAGCCAATTCCCATAGACTCTCATGTTAAAATGTGCAGCTTTACAGCAGAAATAAACATGTTTACAGCCTAGTACAAACCCATTTTAGTCTCTATAGCTGAATTCCTTGTTCATGACTGTTATACAGTAGGTACATTTTTATATAACTCACCCATTTAAATTGTATTAAAGCTTCACATTATGTATAATTAAGGCCATGGCTGCTTCGAGTGACATGAGATTATCACAGGGCAGTCCATGGTCCAAAGGTGCTCCACGCTTTGCTCATTTTAGGTCCTTGTCCAGTCATTGATTTCACCCCTAAAAATTAATTTCTGTGTATCAAAGTAACATATTTAGACATTTTTCCATGAAAATAATCCCATTCTGCCCTAAAATGGCTTGGATGTGACTGTAATGAGGCAGCCGATTGTGGTCCAGTGAGCCTACAGCGTACAAACACAGAGAGCACACTTCATCGTGCAGCAGTTAAAAATAATTGCATATTTATAGGCTCTGTGGGAGAAAGAAAAGGTGTAAATTCTACTAAACTGAGACCAACAGCTTAGACGGAACAAGCAATATGAAGATGTCACTGTGGCCTCTGGGAATTTGTGAAGGCCATTATTTACTATTTTCTGACATTTTATACGAGAAGCATTTAAGGCTAATGACTACATTTAATTCAAATACACACTCTGAATGGGGAAACTCAGCTTAAAAATGTGCTGCTTTGCAGTTTGTGGAAAGAAAGAAGAAAATACCAATCCTTAATAAATAACTTAGGGCTAGAGGAACTGAATTTCACGATACCCATCCAATCTGTGAAGTTCAGCTTCTTTCCTGACCTGCCTAGAACTCCTGAGCTCCACGCCTGCAGCAAAGCATCACCTCCACCAGGCCTGCTGCTGCTGCTACTGTGTGTGTGTGGAATACTAAATGAAATGTGTGTGAATGCAGAGTTTCAGAGATGTGTTTGTGTTGGAGATTGGCAGGTCCCAGGGGAGTGAGGAATGACTGATGGTGCCGTTCATGAATCCTACGCAGAGTAAAATACGTCTGACAGAAACAGTAGAGGGAGGAGGCATCTGGAAAACAACTCCAGCAGTTTCTCAGATGGTGCAGGTGGTGTCCCTGGAGAGATGAGTGTGAAGAATCTTTCCTAATGTGGCATGCAGATAAGGATGGAAATCAAGCCTTCTTTCTAATTTCCTTATAGACTACAATTCCCATTTTAAAAATCATAATGAAATCTTCTTTACTGGAGGGTGAACTGACAGCCTTGCAACAGATTCTGGATCACTGGATCCCAGCAGGCAGCGAGTAGGAGAACAGGCCTCCCTTGTGTGTCCCACTGGGATCAGGCTTAATGAACTAATCAATGGGTTGGCGTTCTCACCATGAGCTGAATACATTACTGTAAGTGCTCCCAGCGGCCCGGCAGCGTCGTCTAGTGTTACAGTTGTCATTCCTGCCAGCAAGCACCATCTGATGTGACTGTATTTCTGTTCCAGATAACAGGTGATATACGGTGATGCTCCTGTAGAGAACATCTTTAACTCTTAACATTTAAATGGCAAGAAAAGTGATACTCCACTTTATTTGAGAATGAAACATTGTAGTCCTATCTCTACATTTATTTAACAAGTTTAGTAGTCACTTTTGATAATTACATCAATACATATAATAAACTTATGAAACACATTTTAGTTCTTAGTAGCGTGCAATGTCTAGTTCAGATCGCTTTGACACAGTTATTATGTTAGCAATTTCACTAAAGAGGTGTTTCCCTCAAGGCTTTTTATTTTCTTCTTCTTATGTTCCTCATTAATTATCTTCTGTATCACTCCTGTAGTGTAATACCTGTATCTAAAGTAGTAAGAGCTCATCCAGCTACAACAGTAAAATGCTACATACACATTGATGTATTAGCTATTAATAATGGTAAATGGTCTGCACTTACGGTATATAGCGCCTTTTTCTACCTTAGTGGTATCAAAGCGCTTTACAATGTGTTTCTCATTCACCCATTCACACACACATTCACACGCCAATGGCGACAGAGCTGCCATGCAAGGCACTAATCTGCCATTGGGAGCAACTTGGGGTTCAGTGTCTTGCCCAAGGACACTTCGGCATGCGGAGGAGCCGGGGATCGAACCGCCAACCTTGCGATCAGTGGACAACTCGCTCTACCACCTGAGCCACAGCCGCCCAGTAATAATGTTTAATAATGCAATTCATTGTGTTATAGTAATATTCTAGTTACATGGGCCATTTTTCTTCAGGATGAATACATTTAATTTGACTCTTTCAGCACATTTTGCTCATAATGCATATGCCTATTTCAGAAATACATTTCTAATCAACTTACCTTTGACATCTGACATGTTTGATCCTCTTTCAATCATATATTAAATGGTGTGGGACTGAACACCCTGAGTCCTGAATCCTGAATATGGTCTATATTGTAAATGAAGCCTCCATACCTTAATGTATTTCAATTGTAAAGGAAGGTAGACTGAATGAATGAATGAAAAGTAGTTTCCGTGCTTGAACCATACCAAGCCTCTCATAGTTAACATTGTGAAAAGCACAATATCTCCCTTAGCCTTATCATGTCATTTTGGTGCCTAAATCTAACCAAACAGCGAGCGAAGACCAAAAGAAAGTCTATGAATAATGTTCCCACATGTGACGTGAACACTAGTCTTTTGGTTGAAAGTCTTGTTGCAGACTTGTGTTTTCACCACTGCTACAACATCCTGGGGAGAAAGCACTTTTCTGTCAAAATGTAAATGGGAATGCAATTTAGTTGTATAATAACTTTAATTTTTCACAAATAATTTTTGTGACACCAGGTTTGCATTTCTACATCACTGCAGCACTGTGGTGTTAAAGCACTGGAGGGTACCAATAAAAGAGATTTTAGTAGCTTTTTAAAGCAGCATTACTCAGTCAAGTGTGAGAAGAAAAAAAAACCTTGAAGATGTCATTAGGGTTATTTGAGCTCCGAGTTGACACTGAAAACCAGAAAGCCTGAGTAAGTGGGCTTTTATAGGTATGTACCAGGCAGGGTGGGTCTAAAGAAAGATGCTATTGGTTGCATCATAGAAAATGTAGGATCCCACTTCTTTTTTTTTTCTTTTAGAAATTTTACTCCAACTACGAACTCTGAGTCGCAATTTCTGTGGAATACTTGTTACAGCTTTTGATCATCTATTAAATGAATGGTGCACCTCTTTGGTCTCCATATATTGAGTTTCTAGATTAGATGTGAAAACAGTTCATCCAACAAGAGAATATAAAATGTTGAGTATTGAATAAGCAAACAGTGGATTTGCAGCCTTAATAGCAGATCTGAGGTCAGCTGACTGGCATGAATGTCAGTGAGCAGCCCACCTGAATGAGTCAGAGATGTACTCTGCGTATTGGTGCGTCTCCTTTCATTTGCACAGACTACAATCTTGTAAAAATGTCTGCCTTAATGTGAGACAAAGAGACGCGCTACCTTTTAGTGTCAGAGCCCAAAGCTCTCTGGATTGAGTCAGTTTTCTCTTTGATGGTTGCTCAGACTCTGCCCTCCACACACAACCATCTTCCCCTCCACCTCCCAGAGCTACTAAAAGACCAGATAAGAGCAACTTCAAAGACGGGGCTGTTTTTCTCCGCCGCGATCTAAAAGTAGGCAAATGAAGGACAAGCAGATCTGAGTGGGCAAACAGCTTTTGGATGTGTAGTGAGCAAATAGGTGGTCATGGCAGACGTGATTGATCATCATTATTTGGAGCTCTAACTGGGCCAACAGACCAGTCCTTTCACCTCAGAAAGCTTTGAGTATTACGATGACAGAGCTTTTTCATCTATCTATAGGTTTTCGGGATTTTCTTTAATCAGCAGAGACCAGCCTGTGTTTTTTAGGGTGGCTGGCAATCAGTTGAGTTTTAAGGCAGGATTTGTGTCCAGGATTTTGTCTCTGGGGTTATCGTTACCAGAGAGCCAGGGTGTTTTCTCTAATCTTAATACTCAACCAGAGATGTCCCTGCTGCTACGGGGACTGCACAGGCTATCGAATAACCTCAGATTTCATTGTCTGGTCCCTGAGCTGATACTGGATGAAGTTTAGAGTCTGTATACTTCTGCCCGTGTGTATTGAATTATTTCATTCTGTCTCAGGGGTAGAAACTAGATACAGCATCGTTGTTGTCCAAATTCGATCAATATCATTTTTGCCTTCTTCTTTGTCTTGGACATGAATTGACCAGAAACGGAAGGAAAGGAAATCATAAATTAAAGCTGCATCAAATGTATTGATTTTTTACTTATTACTGTTGTTTGTCCAGTTGGGCCACACCTCCCCCTGTCTCCTAAAAATTATGATCCTATACAGCTAAACTGCATTCTGAATTACGTTTTGAGGACAAACACATTTTCTGCAAGAACATGTTTGTTTGTAATGTATCACAAATACGTTTGTAATTAACAGATATTTACTGTTCATTTTATTTCTTCACTGTCGCTCCTTTTCAGCCAACCAATCCTATATTAGATGAGGTGGGACTCATCACCCTGGTAGTCCAGAAATGTTGGAGAAGCTTTAAACGTGTTGCGAAAGAATCGTATTTTAACCAAAACCATGTTTCCCCAACATACCCAAGTCATTTAGGTTCATAAACTCAACCAAAAAGCAAAAACGAAACTAAGAATACTTCCAGTAAACCTCAGTCTTCTGGGTGAAAGTCCTCCGCCTCCCATCCAACCTCCCAACACAGACTTTGTGGTTCTTCCAAACTGGAAGGTTTCCTGCTACATCATAGCGCTACCTTTGGTGGGAGAAAATACATCTCTTTGAAAACACAAATGAAAAAGCGGTTTAGTTGTATAGAAACGTAATTTTTAGGAGACAGAGTTGCAATGAGACAAGCTATAAACAAATCATCAACATATCAACACCTCTTAAAGTTGTTGTGGTGAAGTTGTTGGCAGCACAGTTCTTCTGACCACCCACCAAACAGAAGTCCAATATGGACCCTCCTTTGTCCTGCTGTGGCTAGAAAGGACGGCGATGAGAGATGAGAGTCTAAACCAAAACAGTAAAGCTACAGGAAAACCAATAAAACCAAAATAGCTGAGAAAGTTTATAACACACCTCAGAGTGCAGCAGAATGAAGTGATAGAAATCTGTGGATTTGTCACTACAAACAACTCCTAGAACATGAGTCACAGTCATTTGATTCATTGTTAATGTGAAAATATTGACTGGTGCAGCTCTAATTTTCCAATGTATCATCGTCCAGTTTATCAGAATGCAAAAAGGGGGACAGTTTCTTGTAATATTAGTTTCCTGTTGGACTCACAAAGCAGATGACTCGCCCATGGTAATGATTTCACCAGTTCTTAGGTAATTGCAATTAAAAATGCAGCTCATAAGTAAAATTGGACACAGAATTGCACAGCTGCATGTTCTCACTCTGAGCACGGTTTCATTAAATCATGAACTTCATATCACTTATCAGATTTTCAGTAGAGCTCACCATCCTCAAACTGTTTGCATGAAAGTGTCCACCAACACGAGTCATATTTAAATTGGGAAATCTGCAGAAAGAGTATGAACTCATTTGCACTGTAGCAATGCAAATGTATGGAGGCCGAGTGAAAGCTGCTGAGTGGAAGGTGTGTCCTGTCAAATATTGATCTGACTGAGGTTAGTAAGGAGGCGGTGTGTTGCTCTGCCAGCCTTAGGTGCACACACTGTGGATTATTCCTTTTTAATCTCTTGTTTCTCCTTCGTTCTCGTTCCTCATCTCAGTCTGGAGACGAAATGTGATTTTCACTTCCACTGAACGTCGTCCTTGCGTCTCTGTCGCAGCTCTTGTCTTTGAAGTATTCAGAGCCCTGCAAGCTGGCGTTTTAAATGCTGACTGTTCTGGCTGGAGGGTGCCCGCTTGGTTTGCTCTCCAGCTCCTTTCTACAGGCATTTTAATTATCGCAAAGAATCCAGGCCTCTCTTCCATTTTGGCCAGCCTCAGGACTTTATGTTAGGACACAACCAAGCTCATTACATTACTGCACTTTTGGCAGCTGAGGCACCCTTCAGCTTCATAAACTTTGTCCAAACTTTTTGACAAGCTGAAGGCTTTTCTGCCCCCAGTTGAGGTATCACGGTTACACAAGCAGTAAAAGTAGCTTGTAAACAGTGTTGATAAGCGCTCGGTGGTTATTTGTTACTCCCACACAATTAACCAATGTCTGTGTCCTTAATTAGACTTTCTCTCAGTCACATTTTCCTCCTACACCGTCGGCTCCCAGACTCCTAAAATGGGTGCTGTCAGCTGCACTCCATTTTTCTATGTGACTCTGCGGTATCACACTGTTGGCAAAAAATACTTTGACAGGCGAGTAAATTGGGATTTTGTAAGACGGTGCTGCTGCGTGCTATTGCTTGTCTTTGATCAAATTTTTTTTAAAGCGTTTGTCTACTTGTTGCCAAAGCAGTGATGACACAGCACGATAGTACTCACTGCAGTCTGCTGAGTAAATAGCAATTCTACTGAAGTGTACTTTGATGTTGTTTCTTGTGAGAGTAGATACGTGCCATGAAATGAACTGTTTTTAGAGAGTAAGCAGCACCAAAACTGAAATGACCAACATTTAAGTCAGGGAGACAGAAATGCTTCTTTATTTTTAGCCAATATGTTTGACTGATCTAACAGGGAAGCATAATATTATCCTAGAGACACACTTTATAGCAATTTTTATTGAGAAGAAATATATTCCAAACTGGTAAAACTTTCGATATTACATGAAAATTCGAGCCAACACTGAACAGATCCTACTAACAAGGATTGCCTGCGTATCCAAAACCTGTTATATCTTATTTCTCTGTGCTGTGGTGCTCCATTGATAACAAAAAACATGTTGATAAGCCACTCTGTTGCACTGAGTGACATGTTTTTTAATCTTGGGTGTCTTTTACATTTCTTCTTTTTTCTAATTCTCCATTATCAGACTGGCCACATTGCATTTGTAGACATATTGCTCGTGTATAACACAAATGAATCCCTAAATCCTTGGAAACCTGGAAAGGATTCTTTCTTTTGAGTCAGTGCCACGTAGCCCTCCTACTTTAAATGCTTACTGAATCATCAATTGTGTAGTAATCTGCCACAGAAAATAGTCCATAACAAATGTAGAATTTCCTCCTAATGTTTGATAAAACCCGCAGTGACCTTTTAGTGTTTTAGGAAATCATTTAATCTCTTTTTAAATGATTCCATACATATGCTGGCTGCCCATGATCAAGATTAAGGTCTTTATTTGGAGCTGAGTACTGCAGACAGAGTAGAGGGGTTGATAAATGTTGAAAGATTTGTCTTATTTCTCAGCACAGCAACTTTTATAATGGTCCCAAGAACCCTTACTTACATACAAATTTGTCAGCGAAGTTACAGACTGCTTCCCCCCAAAAATCTAAAAAACTTCCAATAATAAAACAATTAAATATGAATAAGATAAACTAGAAATAGCATTTTTTTAACATAGATGTTTTAAGAGCACATTTAAAAGCAGTATTAGATTCAACAAATGTAATGTCTGTCCACAGTTTGAGGGCTTAGCCTGCAAAAGCATGATAGCCCTGAAGCCTTAATAATACTGCCTTGTGGACACACCATGGACACAGAGGTATTGTTATTATAATACATTTGTAGTGTGCAGGAGATCAGTTGGAAGACCTTGTTGCAGACATGTGCAGTAGGTTGTATTTATATATTCTGTGCATGCAAACTACACTCAAGCACTATTTCCCTTACAGCTTTAGGCTGCATGTAGATGTCTGTGGAGGAGTCCTACTATATTGTCTTATTGTAAGAAACTGTAGCTCTGCAGCTAATAAGTTTATAAAATGCTTGTTACGGTGAGAAATATTCCAATGTGTGCTACATTTATACATCAGGTGAAGGAAGTCAGCCATGATCTCTGCCAGTGGTATGTAAAAGTAAGGATGGATCAAACCCACAGTAGCTCTAACAAAGCAGAGGACCGGTGCTGACTGGTTGTGCTAGAGGCCACCTCATCCCAGTTAGCGGATCTCTATTCTCTGTTAGCGGCTCTCTACAGCCATGGCTCTGAATAATTCAACAAAGCAAAAGAGGGCTGGCGGAGCGGGAGAGGAGATATGGATTGAAGATGATCTCGGGCCACGAATACCAGGAAATTGACTTTTTGACGTCAGAATAAGCCAGAGAGGCATGTTTGGAGGTTTGAGTATCCAATATGCGTCCCAAGTGGGTGTGAGAGAAACACTGGTGAAAGCGAGGATCTGTCTTCAGAACACCCTGCTTCCTCTCCTGTGAGATATTTCATTAATTTATGAATTCTCTCTGAGTCTCTGACCTGCTGTGGGCATTAACACTCCTACATTCTGATGGCGTTTCATCCCTGGAGAGACCACACAAACAGTTGGCTGGAGTGAAATCAGCCGAGGATGTCTTGGCATTTGAGTCCAGGTGATGAAGCAGGGCTGCGGTCGTGATTCAGGTGTCTCCACAGTTGAGTATTCCACAGCTCTGACTGAGTTATGACTCGCAGGCAGTAGAGAAGGTCAGTGTTGACGCAAAATGTTGGTGGAATTTAAAGGAGGTTCTCCTTTGATAACCTCACTGGCTGACCCGACAGGTTTCCACTGAAGAGGCCGGCCTCATTTGCGAGCAGAGCAGAGAGTGAAATCAGATGTATGTAATTGCAGATGAGCTGCAGATCAGAGGGAAGCTTTTAATGCAAGGGGAGTTTCCCAGAAGTGAAATTAAAGCTCATCCAGGTTAGGTAAGGTCATTTTAAACCGCACTGGCAGGATGGCTTTTGAGATGGAAATGTCAGTGTGTTGGTCCTTGAGCAGTTTGCTCCACGCTGATGTAGTGAGTCATAAACTATAAAATGGATTTTGCAGAGATTCATTGTCCCTAAAGCAATAATTCTAGTGACTTTTTTGATCACTGGATTTTTTCTATGGACTCTGTGTACATTCAGTTTTTTTAATGGTACTTACCTATGATTTTCTATTTTGTATATTATGCTAGTTAATAATGTGAACTGCTTTATTATTTTTTGTTTAATTTGTCATTCGTTGTGTTTGCTATTCAATCTATCTTCCGGAACACAAGAGGTTTCCAATTTGGGATGAAATTAAGCAGGCCTATTTGTTATTTTTTGTTCAAATTATTGAGTAACTCTCCACATGACTGTGGAAAAAAAACTTGTATATGTACATCCTTGTAGAAAACCCCCCATATATTACACTAATGTACCTTAAAACCGCTTCCTCTCCAACCAGTTAAAGGATTTCAGTGCTGTTTACAGAGTAGCAAGGCCACGACCATCCAAGAAAAGACCTGAAAAGCTGCATGAAAATTGAAACCCTCGATCAGATGAACCACAGTGTGCATAACTGAATCATGTAGTATACATTGATCAATAGGCAAACGCAAAGTTTCAATCTGATCAAGCGAAATAAAATTGATTGCATTATTTAATAGCCACCTCATATATCCTGCAATTTGCTAATTGCTTTGTTTCAAATTGCGATTTTGATTTGAAATTGATTAATTGTTCACCCTGGCTTGTAGTGAGCAGACTGGGTGTATGCTGATTTGCATCTCGGACTGGGATGGATTTACCCGGTGAAAAGGATAACAATGATTACCCCTTCATTATTTTACAATTTCTAGCTGGCGCTCAGTTGGAGACAAAGTAGTATTGATTGTCTGGCAGATCCCTATTTAAATATCACCAGGGGGAAAGTTCATAATGGACAAGTGTGACATCATTTGTGCCACAAATTCAATTCTGTTGATTGAACATTTATCAGTGACTGTCATTAGCGAGTCTCAACATCTCTCTCACCCAGGCTGGAATGGGTTCCACAAGCCTTTACATAAATGAGTTTCTTCATAGAGGATGTCAGCCTTTGTTCTGTAAGAATGTCAGCTGTAATAGCTTGTGCCAAAAGGTTGGTTGTGGCCAAAAGCTGTGTAATACAGATATTGCTTTATACTGCACCATTTCTACCACTGAGTCACTCCAGCTTGACTTGCATGACTGGATGGGCTGTAATTACAGGATACACACACATACAGAGTATTTACTTTTAATAAACACCATGGAAGAAGAGGTAGCAAATCATCCGCAAGACAGTTTCATCGAAAAGCAGTTTTATTTCCATTAAATGCTTTTTTAACAGGTAATTTCACATTTAAAAAACCCTTTCAGGCCAAGGATCAGTCCCTCAGTTAATGGATGTAATAGTAACTCCCATTATGTCCCGGTCATTTGCAGGGAATTAAAGCACTGTTAGGAACATTGATTCAAGCCAGCTGCTTTACTGTTGTTTTACTTTCTAGCTCCATCTACCCTGCTGTCATTTTGTTTCAAATTCAGATGATTTTGCTATCATAAAACAGAATGTGAAGGCTCATTTAAAAGACTGCATTTGGATATTTAATTGTTAGAGAATTACACGGTTACTACTAAGACTAGAGCAACAGAAGCACACATATGATGGCTTATTTCATGTGTGCTACTTAACAGTGAGCAACAATTCTAATTTGTGTGTCTTCGTTTGTGTCTCTAGGTGCCCCTGGTTGACAAAGGTAATCTCTCCCGCTGTGCCTCTCTACAATGGCCTGGTCTTCCTCTTCGTCTTGGCCAACTTCAGCATGGCAACCTTCATGGACCCTGGTGTTTACCCCAGAGGTTTGTATTCATGTCTGTGAGTGTGCAAATGAGGTTTAGATGGAGATGGATGCTGGTGATTGTCCAACGTCCGTTCATAACACTGCAAAATTCCGGGGGAAAACCGATTTTACTTCCAACATTTATCTGCCGTCTTAAAATATTAGCACCTCCCATAATGTATGTGCACATAAATATGAGTAATGTTTCTGCCCTGTTGAGTCCCCATGTAGCAGGCGCACCTTTTAACAGCACCACATTTATCACAGTGCCACCCTGCACAGTGTTTCACTACCCTATTATCTGCCGCTTCCAGCCTGTCAAAGTGCACAAGCTCCACATGCAGGACGCTGGTGAAAGTTATACAAACCTTTATACTGGAGAAGATATTGAGTATCTCTGAACAAGCTGCACTGAGTCGTGCAGGCAGACTCTGTCCTCAGCCCTATCTCTGCTGAGGACAAGGGCTAAAGTAATGATGATTGAACCCTTCCCTGGGGATGTTTGTAATGTGCTTGTAAATGATAAGCACTTGTCATTAGGAAGAGCTTTTTCTGCTCATAAAGGGGTAATAATCATTAGGTTGTATAAAGTGCAGGTTACCTGCCCACCCAGAGGTGACTGTGGCCTTCTGCTGCCCCGCTGGCTTTTATAGGCTACTGATAGATGAGGTGTTTCCTCAGCTCTTGATGTCATAATTCTGAGGGAGCAGACCCAGCAGGGAATTTTTTAAAGAAAAGATTGTGCAGCCAATAAATTGCTCAGAAAATCTGTCATCCAGACTGTAAAGGTGAGAGTAAAAGTCTGACGTAGATTAAGGTTATTTCCTACCAGGTAGCTGACAGCACAGTGATTTCTTGTCATTTTCATTTTTGAGGAAACTGCATACTGAGGTGATCGACAGATGAGAAAGATGACTGTGTCTAATAAAACGATGCTGATATAAGCCAAAATGTCAGAAAGTTTAGCAATTTTCGCAATTTTGTGCAATTTTGCAAAATGCACGGCAGTTTGTGGAATTCAGTCATATTTTTGTCATTCATGAAAAAAGGTTCCCTGGTGGTTAAAAGGTGTTTTGGCATCATGTTGGATCCCAGACCTTTTCCAATGGTCTCATGTTACCAGTGAATGTGTACTTCTATTCATAATAATATCAAAGTGCAATTGCTTGTTTGGTCAATCAAAATAAGCTTGCACTAAAACTGGAATCCAGTTTGGTCATGCAGTAAGTTTTGTTTTATATATATTTTTTCATTTCATTTTATTTCATTCGGAAACTACAACATATGTGGCAAAGGTATTCTCATTTGATCCAGTATTTGTATATCGGCGCTCCGATAGCCTAATGGTTATGTCGCGTGACCCAAGTGCTAAGGCGTAGTGGCTGTCCCGGGTTCGATTCCGACCTCGGGCGTTTACCGCATGTCCTTCCCCACTCTCTCCCGTTTCTGTCTCTATCCACTGTCCTATCTAATAAAGGCCAAAAATAAATCTTTAAAAAAAATTTTAAAAAAAATCAGGCTATTGCATGATAGGAAATTCTCCCAGTTTGATAATCAAGACAAAAGATAAACACCATTTTAGAAAATACCTGGTTTTAAAATAAAAGTCAAACAAGTTGGGTAGAGAACTGAACATAAAGACTTCCCACGGTGCATTTTAGCAAGAAACATCCAACAGCAAGTACAATTCCATGTTGCCCAACTGAAAATGTTCTTGACAACAACAACCAGATTTCTGTTGTAGACAAACAAGGCAACAGGATATTTGTTTCTCCTTATTCAGGGTTTTTTATTTTTTGGTGGTTTAAAACAACTT
Source organism: Chromis chromis (assembly GCA_900302755.1). Lineage (NCBI taxonomy): Eukaryota > Metazoa > Chordata > Actinopteri > Pomacentridae > Chromis > Chromis chromis. Next base: position 4,608 of record OMNN01062650.1, on the reverse strand, counting down.
GTGTTTCCGGCTTCTTCTACTCCATTTCTTAAAGCCATAAGTACCGTAGCTTCTGCTGCCGTCTTCTGACGACCACACGGCCTCGCTGAATCACTTCAAAGCCGTTATGGGAAATTAACCTAATTTACATTTTTTGTTTTGCACCATTTCAAAAGTTTGCTTCAAATTAATTTGATAATTAGACAGAAACACATCTACTGTTGAATTCCAGATCAACTGTGGGTGAAATCTGTAACCATTTGTTGCAAATTCAACAATGAAAACCAGCAGCCAAGGCTCATGGGTAGTGTAGTATATAGAGAAGTCTAGGTCAAAGATTCTCAGAGAAGAACTAAAAGTGGCATTACCGGGTGCCCCGATAGCCTGGTGGTTATGTCGCGTGACCCCCGTGCAGAGGCGTAGCGGCTGTGCCGGGTTCGACCTCCGACCTTGGCCATTTACTGCATGTCCTTCCCCACTGTCTCCCGTTTCTAACTCTATCCTCTGTCCTGTCCTCTCTAATAATAAAGGCATGAAAAGGCCAGATATAAATCTTTTTTTTAAAAAGTGGTATTACCATAAACCCCTAAGATCTTCACACTGAAGGTATAATTTGAATAAAATGATGAAATGGGAACAGATATTGTGAAAACGCCACCAGAGGCCTCTCCCACTTTGGTTGCCAACTAAACTGTTAGATAACATTTTTTCCTAGTTGCTGCATCCGTTTCCTGAAAACTTGTTCAACTCAGTTTCTATACAAATTGCTGATGTGTGACAGTGGCAATGATATCCAGCTCTCTAATGTGGCTCCTTTTCCTGTCCTTTTTTCATTGTTCAATTCAATGATTTGAATACACTGTAAATAACACTGTAAATAAACTAGTAATGGAAAAGTGTGGTGTGTTTACATGCTGCAAGATAACTTAATCTGTACAAAAGCCTCAGTTCACAAGATCTATGGGAGCCTGAGCAAAAACAATCAAATCAACCACAAAACGAAGCATGGAGGGAAATTTGTTGGTGTTTTTGGCACTGCTGGTTTTATAGTGTCTTTGGAATATAAAACCATGTGAGGGTGTGAGTTAAGACCTGAAAGCAGTTTGGTCGTTTCATCTCCCCCAAAAACACCACAGGCTGTCTTTAGTTCCTACAAAACCACCCTTCATGGTGCAAAACACCCAAATAAACTGCAGAAGTCATGTGGACCTGTACAGAAAACCTGACCTTTTTCTAGCTTTGAACTTATTGCAGGTGACATGTTGTGATCTGGTTGTGATTATTGATCTGGTTGCACTTATGATGAAATGCTGATCAAGTTTGTGGAGGCAGGAACCAGGGAGCTGAAGCTCATCTGGACAGCATGTTTATGTTCTTCCACCAGCTGACAGTTGGTTGGAGCTGCATTAGCAACATGTGCAGCGAAAACCAAAGAGGAGAACGAAGGCAGGAGCTGAAAATATGAAGGAGTGAAAGAGCTGAAGACAAAAGATACATTTCTGTCAGGTCTAGGAGCAGTGAGGTTTCAGTGAGTGAGAACATGGCCAAGCCAAACACTCCTGCCAGCTTCCATTTATACTTATGGGAACCTTTGAGATTTAGGAGCACGTTTTATGGCTCTATGGCTCCAGTTTTCAAAGGAAATAAAAACGATTCATGACCTTAAACTAAATATTATTTAACTTGTTGCTTTGCTCTACTGGGAATCTCCACAGTGATTAAACCAAGTATGACAGAGTCTGAATTAGAGTATTCTAACCTGCTCCCGTGTCGGTCTGTCAGCCAGTTTCTCTGAGATCACATACAGCCTGAGGCGTTTAAGATGTGCACCCACAAGCAGGATTTGTGGCATCACAGCAGTAAAACAGTCCAGGTCCATGATGAGTTACACAACTGCAATGTGGAAACTTGTAGGCTGCATTGCACAAACACTGAAAATGAATTTCTGCTCACGTAGGAGTGAAAAATATGTGCAAAGTCAATAGGGAGAAGGTGCAGATGTCATTTGAAGAATTCATAACCAGACAACTGAACTGGAAAATCATATTGAAGATGAAGATGATGTTGATTAATATTATTATTATTAGAGGAAAGTACTTCATCTCTCAAATTACTAAGGTTCCATTCAGCCATACATGAACTTACATGCAGCTGGATAGCTCAGTGACTAACACCCCAGACCTTAGCATGGGAGATCAGTGGTTCAAATCCCGGTCAGGGTGCAGGTATCCAGTGAGGACGCTTAGGCAAGGTCCTTAATGCTGCCCCACCTACCTACCTATGTACGTCGCTTTGGATAAAAGCATCTTGTATTAATCTGACGTGTCGTTTCCCAGACTACCTTCTTAATCATTTGATCTGTTAACATTTTGAACCTAAAAACCCACGGCTGGCACGTTCAAAACTTGCTAAAATTCCAGCAAGAAACTGTAAAAACAGAAGAGACAGTCTGAGTTTCAACTTTCTGACAGTCTTCGAACTACTCATCTGTCACTTGCTTTTCTGTTTAAAAAACATCACTATATTCTACATCTCATTTAACAAATCGGCAACAATAAACCATTTGCTCCAACCAGATTCTGTAAAACAAACAAAAAATATAACAACTAAGAATCCATAAGTGACTCAGCAGTGACCAGCAATCATGTGATCAGGCCAACACCTCTGGACAAACATTGTATCTGTTGATTCAAGTCATTTTTTCAATTTATGTAAACGAATCAAAGAAACTGTTTGTTTGTTTTGAATTTAATCTCTACTTCTCGTTATGCTTGTGCCGTTTCCATAGAGGAGCAGGACTTTATTGAAGTGAAAAATGAGCCCAGAGTGAGTTCAAATATGACGGGTGTAACTGTCATATGGTAACTGTGTTCAGAGGGTTAAACGAAAGTCAAAGACTGATTCCAATCTGTTCATCTGCATTTCTTCACCTCGTTATCTTTTCTCACGACACCTAAACACATTATAAGACGAGGTGTCCAAGTAATGCGACACTTCCTCCTAATGGCCACACCCCCTTCAGTCGATAACAGCCAATCACTGACCCTGTTTACGGAGGTTACCATGACAACATGTGGAATGTGCTTCACTTCACACTGACCTTGAGGAGCTTTACTGCTCGCGTTATCAATCACTCCTCTGTGTGTGTGTGTGTGTGTGTGTGTGTGTGTGTGTGTGTGTCCAGCCCCCACACCAATTGTCCTCCATTGTAATGAAAGTGAACAACAATGTCGCCAAATGGGTTTCAGCTGAATCTGGTTTCTGTGAGCGCGTCACTGCCTTCACGTTGCAGTTTTATTAGATATAAGAAATCAACAAAAGAGGCAGAGGACTGATTGTGAGCTTCAACAGTTTGACAGGAGAGACTGAGTTTGTGACCCATAGATGAAATACGCTATAATGAGGATTTCACCAGATTTCACTTTTACAAGACAAAAGGCTTCAGTGATGACAGACTCTGTTGTCCTTGGATTAATGGGGTCTTGAGAAAACTTTGACAACAATGGGAACAGTTTACTACCCTCAAAACCAGATTGAGAAAGGAATGTCATCTTATACTCAGGCCAATACAGTATTTAATATGCATTATTAAAAGGTTTTCATTCACCGTTATATTCCTGTGATCATCTATTTTCACACATTTACTTGTTTAATTGATGATGAGCAATGTCAGCTGTGACGCTTTGTAAATCTGTCATAACATTTATGGACAGAAGGTACAAATGCTGATCAACAATAAACAAGCTGCTGCTCTTCTCTATTAACTTTTAATAAACTTTGGTAACACTGACTGCTCATAGTGTATGAGTGTTCCCACTTACACAACAAGTACTTTGCACACACATAACAAGATGAAGACGATATCAAATATAAAACCACCTTAGTGGGAAAACCAATCCACTGCGACAGAAAAAAGTATCACAGTAAAGTCTGAACTTTTAAACCAGGACCTGAGAGCAGACATCCATCAGCTGTCAGAGTTCAGCGAGGCGAGCTGGCTGACCACTGTTGTTGACACGCAGCGCCATGGCAACGAGCGGCCAAAAGAGAAAGAGAGTGTGAAAGCAGGAGTGTGTGTGAGCAGAGTGTGTGTCTGTTTGCAGTGAGTTTTCTGGTCCATGACGGCGGCCAAGCAGTTAGTTAATATGTGACAGACCGAGAGCTGGTAGTGAACGTCCTGCAGGATATGAAGAGCCAGCTGCTCTGCATGGTAGCAGATTTACAACAAGGTGATATTTTATTAACGAAGGAAGGAAAACACAACTACTAGGAGAATCTGGCAGCAGAGAAAACATACTGAAGAAGGGTGGAATACTGTAACGTTCAGAAACTGTAAAAACAATGAACATCTGTAAAATGATTAGGGATTTTTAGCTGAATGTCGTAATAAAACTGGATCATCGTATGGTCACATGTAAAGGAGAAACTACTGTTTGCAAAACTATAGATTTTTGATGTGGACATTATGTTTTGTTTTTGTTTTATTACAGTCAATATGTAAATTGATACTGTGATTTGCTGGGTCTATCTGCAGTTTAGGAAAACAGTGAAAGTGTAAATTCTATTTATTTATTTTTTTTAAACTGTAAGCAGTTAAACTGTTTTACCATTTGTTCATTCTTAATATAC
>OMNN01062648.1:0-28750 GCA_900302755.1 Chromis chromis | reverse complement strand
GGGCCTCTGTCAATCCAACTTGTTCCACTGCATCCTGTTGATGCTTGATCAGAATGGGGTCTAGGAAGTTTGGAGGTCAAATCAACATCTTGGGCCATTGTCATGTTCCTCAAGATGTTCCTGATTGTTTGATGTTGTTGCCATGTGGTGGGGTGCATTTTCCTGCGGGGGTAGGCCAGTGACATTTGGGATTGCCATTTGCATGAGGGAGTGTGCTTGTTCTGGGACAATGTTTATTTGGGTGTCTAAGTCTCATCAACACAGATGCCAGAATCCAAGGTTTTCCAGCAGAACACCACATAGTACCAATATGATCAATGTTATTCACTTCACCTGTCAGTGGTCATAATGTCGTGGCTGATGGGTGTATGTCAGACTTGCAATTTTGTTTTTCATGCAACATTTTCAGACAAAAAACTGTAAACTTCTAGCCGACCAGATACCATTAAGCCATTTTAAACCCTTTATCAGCCAATACTGATGATATAATCCTCCATCCCTAATCCATAAACATCACCAGATTGTTCATATCTTCTCTGGTGATGCCCTCACAGGCCCTTCAGCTCTTGCTTGTTGCGTTGTCTCTCTACCGTTAGTCTTCAGCATGTGGAATGCAGCTCATTAAAATTAAGATCAGGCCAAGCAAACATTCATCTCTTCACAATAAAAAAAAAGCTCTGGTTTGCTTTGGCTATTTGTTTGGGATCAATGACCTGCTGAAAGATGAAATGTCATCCAACAGGGTTTTGATGCATTTGGCTGAGTCTGAGCACACAGAAATCTCCTGTACACCGTTCTGTTACATTCTGTCGGCAGTGAAATCAACACTAAATGCCAGTGTGCCAGTTCCATTGGCAGCCATGCATGCCTGAGCCACAACAGAAGCGCCACCATGTTTGACAGATAAAGCAGTGCACTGGGTCATGAGCTGGTTCTTTTTTTCTCCTTAGTTTCCCTCGTTTTGATGGAGGTTTATTTTTCACTTCATCAGTCCATAGAACAGTTGTTCCACAAGTCTCCTGGTTTCTTTCTGGATGTTTTCGAGAGCCTTGTCTTTCTGTTCTTGAACGTTACCCAGGGTTTTCATCTTGTGTTTAATCCTCTGAGTTTCTGGTTGTGAGGTCTTCTTTTGATCACTGACAAGGAATCATGCCCACCTACATCCAAGAGAGTGTTCTTGAGTTGCCTTGCGGTGATAAAGGGATTTTCTTCACCATGCAAATCAATTTAATTAGCTCCTTTCTAGTTTTTCTGGACCTACTTTTTTGAACCCGGCTGTTTGACTTCGGCAAACCTTTGATATTTGTCCTACAGTATTTTTTTATAATTAATTTCTTAAGCCTCATTTTACTCAGTCATAAGCGAGCTCTTTTGTGCATGAACCACTGCTGCAACAACAAACAGCTGCCCAAGAAACATTTAAGTTTCAAATAACTTTTGAACCTCTGCAATTTGAGCAACATGTGTTAAAAGGGCTGTTTCACAGACCAGTTCTTTTAATGTTGATATTGTTAAATAATTGAATGTGCCAAACCACAAAGCCAGAAGAACAAAAATGTTTAAGTCTTAAAATACTTTGCCTCGACTATAAGGCTCAAGCAATAATCAGCACCGTGAGTCTGGCCTGGCACTCAGTCTGACCCGTCCCTTGTCCAAGAAGACAGAGTGCTTCAATAAAGACTCTCCACTGACCAAATTCTCTCTACGTGGCACAACCTCCCTCTGAGCTGCTTCTGTGACTGAATCTCATCTGGGAGATTCATTGTGCTACTCAGAGACGGGGAGAAAAGTTAACGTGGAACAGACTGTTTCAGTGAAACTGATTTATTTCTACTTATTGGTGAAAGCACCAGAAAAAAAGATGGATACTTGCCACAGACAGCAGATGAGAAAAGAGGAGAGTGAGATGAAGGAATAAATAAAACTATGCGCCCAAACAGCAACTAATGCGCTCTCATGGCTGTATTATCCGTCAGTCGTAGATGGAACTGTAATTTCTCACACAAACGCATACACTCCCCACAGTGTTTGAACTACTCATAAGGCCTAAGACTCAAATCTAAATGGAAATCTAGTTTGCTTGTTCCCTGTAGGTCTACTGTACTCTATCAGGGTCATTAGATAGAGGGAATGTTTCCAGTTTATTTCCACAGGGATTCCTTTTCGAAAATGTTGTTCATAAAGAACAGAAGCTCCAGACTTCCCCAAATGTGAACTAAAGGGCAAATCTATTGGTGATCTGTCACTGTCTGCTAACTCTTTCTCTTACACAACACAGTTCTGCAGCAGAAGAATGCAATTTGATGAGTTGTTGATGGTAGCACATTCTGTAGGTTATAGACTGTGAAATGATTTTTGAGAAACACTCTGAAGTATCCTCAGACTGCTAGCAGGACAAGATCAAAAGAAAAGTGTTCGTTGGCTCTTAGGAAGGTCACCACAGTACTGTGCTGTGTACTTTTTAATGATGAGACTTCTGCACAGTTTCACTGCAGTATCTTCAAAACATTAAGTCATCAGCAACATGAAAAATAGTGTCACGCACATTAAGTCAAGGCCAAAATGATTAACGTTGTTTTCGCAGCCTTGAGTTGGGTAAACTTTGGAGAAAAATAGCCGTCTTTATTCTCAGAATAAGGGAACATATTCAAATACATTCTTTCCCCATCTCTGTGGCTTTCACAGAGCAAATAAGCATATTCCAACCTCAAATCATTCCAAATATTTACGTACAGTCACAAGCATTTAAACATTCGGGCTTGTGTGGAAAACATTTTCTAACTGCATTCCAGTGTTTAATTTGAACTCTTTTTTCCCCCCACCTCTTTGCATTTAACACACTCTACAATCAAAGTTTTTAATACCAGCGCAATGGCAAGAATAACAAAATATGGTGGGGAAATACAATCTCTTAATGACACACTGTATTTGCTGGCAGACTATCTTATTAGAACCTGTGAAAGAACATTATCTCTTACACCAGCAGGCTCATTCCATAATCAGGGTAGATCCGTAACCCATGCAGAAAATGCTTTTTGACATACACATATGCACCAAGGCACACTTACACACACTTAAGCAGCCGTTCCATCTGACTCGGTGCTGTATGATCTAACAGAGAGGATGTAAATGCAAGTCTTCATCCTGGGGCAAGTAAAACGGCTGGGAGAAGTCATGCGCAGTAGATATACAGTTTTCAACCTGCAGAGAAAAGGCTTAAGGGGGTCTCCAGAGTGCACTTTCTCACTGATGCACTGCACAGTTCACTGCTGTGTAACATCTACAATTTCTGCTACTTCATTCAGTCTGTTACTACGTTTGAAGCACGTAGTATTTGAGTTCACATATCAGCACGTTGCAAATCCTCAGTCTGAATCTGTGCAGTCACTTGTTTTGGAGGATTTGTGTTTTCGCTTCCTTTTTCTCTTCTTCTTGTCTTTCTTCTTCCTGTCCTTCCTCTTTTTCCTCTTCTTGCTGCGGTGGTGGTCAGAGGAGGACGACGAAGAGTAGGAGCTGTCCGAGTCGGAGGAGGAAGAGGAAGAGGTGGTGTCTTGGAGCAGCTGCTGAAGTTGCTGGATCCTACAAACAGGAAGAATAGGGAGCAAAGGAGAATAGGAAGTGGAATTAGAGTCAAGTGCACAAAGGAAAATACAGCTGATGCAGACTCGGATGTCCAGCATCTGAAATGTCCTTGAGTGAGACACTGTCTTTGTCCCTGTACCAGCAGAAAGGCTTATGTTACACATTTCTGATAACTCTAGTAAAAAATGCCCCAATCATTATTAAAACTGCAGGTGCGAGGAGGTTTTTAAGAAAACACTAGGACAGGCCTAAATAATGAGGTCATCCTGTTGCTTAAATTCAAAGCTCGAGCGCTGAGGAGGTTTTACATTTTTATTTTCACAAAGAAACTAACAAGGCAGCGATTTTTACTCAAACATCAATGAGAGCAGACAATTGAATAATTACTTTCCAACCAAAAAAAATCTCCTGTGGCTTCGCTGTAGCTGCTTCTGACCCCAGCTCTCTCGCTACAAAAACAGACAAAGACAAGTCAATAATAAATGGAGTGACCTCAGCTGCTTCCACACTTGGTCTGCTGGCCAAAGAATACCACTTCATCTGGCTCACAAAGGAAAATTAAAACTAAAATCTTAAAATCTACACCTTACATCTTTCAGAAAATAAGGAGGTCTTTAACTTCCTCAGAAAAATGAGCCGGCACACTGTGAGTGATGATATCAGAAGTGTGGCATCTTTCAAAAAAAACAACCAGGAACTCTTCTTATTCAACCGTGACAGGATTCTCTTAGAAGAGGTTGACATGCTCCTGTGAAGTGTCCACATGGACTCATTTACAGCGGTGTAGATCTGACAGAGTAGATGATCAGAGCACTCGCAATGTCACACTACTCCTTAAAGTGTACCTCTAGACCTCAAAGTGAGGTCTATCAAAAACAGTTAAATGTTCAAAATGTGTCTTCCCTCAATACAAAGACTATAGTTTCCTCAAATGTACTTCTGAAAGAAAAGGTAGAATTCCTGCTCACTGTCAGTAGCGAGGTTATTAGAGACGTTATGTTTCAGTCACCCACCATCAGCCATCAAGTTCTAAAATAACCCATCTTTATGTTAAAGCCGCAGGCTGTAAAAACCACACAAAAAGAGGAGCCAAACCTCACACACACACATCAATCATTTATAAAAAAACAAAAACACAATAATGATATGTTCAGGGTTTTTTTTAAGTGTGTGTTAAATCCTAATGTGCTCATATGTATGTGAGAATTTGTCTTTGTCACTGGAACTATTTCCACTCTCCATACTGACACTGAAACAACTACAGTGTAAGAAATGAGGGACAAACTCGACAGCCTCTCATGTTCTGTGAAAAAAATCCACTCCAAAGTCGGACTGAGTCTAATGTGAAGCTCCTTCAGTCCGACTCAGCCAAATCAAAGCAGCAACTTTCAAAGTTACAGCAGATTAAATACAACTTTCCCTCTTTTTTTTTTTTAACAGGATAATAGTTCCCTGTGGAAGGATACACTCCAATAGTTGCATGTAGGTTTGTTGTTGTGAACCAACCTTTACGAGTTAACTTGGAGGTGAATTTTTACTTTGCAGATTGTGGCTTTGAGACACAAACACACAAAAACACAACCTTGTATTTGGAGTATGTTTGCGCATGTGTGATGTCGCAGAGTCAATCCAGCCTTTTCTCTGGTTGTGACCCTCTAGGTTTGTTCCTGCCTCATGCGCGCCTTATAGAACAAAATATGGTTTGTGTATTGACTGAAAAAGAAATGGGCCTCAGTTTATATTGGACATAAATACACCTTTTGCAAAGCTCAGAGAGTCACATGCATTAGGAGCCCATTTTTAGAGGACAATTATTACAGCACAAGAAGTACTGTGAGAAAAAGAAAGTCTGAAGTGCACCGCTGTGCCATCACCAGTAGAGCTAACAACAGCTGACAACTCAAGTGCAAATGAATACCGGGAATGTGTTAATTATAAGCCAACCAAACTAAAGTTATGTGGGGATGTAGGAGTAAGATATTGTTGGTAAAAAAGGCTGCAGAGATCACACCACAGTCAGCAGCTCACCTTTAATAGTGATATTTATTTCATAGAAACAAATGTCAGAGCATGCTATTCAAACCCTGACATAACCATTAGCTTACACTGCATTTATGATTCAGTCTGTAACATAAGTAATAAGCTGGTAACAAAACCTACACACGTCTACAAGAAGGTATCCTTCCGCTGTAGCTTGGCTGTATAACTCTGAGAAATACAACTCACTTTCGCTTCGTGGGTCTGTTGACACTTCATATGAGGCCAAGTCAGACTTTGGAGTGGAATTTTGTCTGACATTTCTTGCATTCTAGGAGAAAAGCTTCAGGGTTTATATGCAGAGTAGGAATAGTTAGCAACCAATAGACACATCAGCATTATTTTAAGACAGACGTGAATAATCCGGAACCTATTGTTTAAAACAGACAAAAACTATTTCTACAAGAAAACAAACAAAATAGAAAATAGACAAATATATAGAAGATTATTTGGGCAACACAAACAATAAAATATTTGCTACTACATCCAAAAAAAGATATCTTAACCTTGAAGGAGTGTTAAAAAGGAAGCTGATTTCTAGAGGTTTTCATTAAATGCTTAAATCAAGTCAGCGCACCACGACAGGAGGCTACCGTGTCAAGCACAGCTTGAAACCAAATACTGTACATACAATAGAAAGCAAGCTGGGAGAGGTTGGACTGTTTCACTTCCCTTTCAAAGGAGATGCCAAAATTAATGTGGCACAGACACGCAACTGAGACTTCAAAGTGTCACTGGCCTTTAAATAACCTTTTTGTAATGCATGCAAAAACACACACAAGCCCGCGTGTGCTGCCGCTCTCCATGTACACACACACACAAACCTCCTACAGTGAGCCTTCATACTGAACTAACCTCAAATTCAAACATCCTGGTGTCAAACAGTATTTGCTAGAAACCGGCACAGGGAACCAGCCACCATGAGAGAATTTCCAGGTCATCTGAGATTGTCTAACTCCACTGAGGAAAAACAGTCAAAAAATGCAAGCTCTCACGTGTTTGATCTAAATATCTGAGTGTAGCCTCAAAACTGTCTTTTGCCCGTCCTTTTATACCACTTGAAAATTTCGATTCTAACTCAGGAATATTACAGCAACGGTTATTAACAATATACAGAAATATTAATGTACGTACCTGGTTTCTTTTTCATTCCTTTTGTTCTCCCGAATTATGTCATACATTGGGTCTTCATGAGCCTAAAAATATAACACAACGTGTCATTATCTACTAAGAAAAAGGAGAAACGCTTTCTTACAGTGAGAGTTGCCATATTATTCATACTAGATAAAATCGTACCAACTCTACGTATTCCAAGCAGTCTTATGTCAGCACTTTTAAAAAATATTGAGACAATACAAGGTTGGAAAATATGACACAGTTGCATTTATGGTAATCATTGCAGAGGCTGTGTGTGTTCCTGCAGTGGGTATTGTTCCATGACAGGCACACTGGAGCAAGCTGTGTGAATAAGTCTGCTGCCCACATGTGTAAAAACTAAATGTGTCCCAACCTTAGTTTAGGTCTGAGACACAAACTTTAGTCTCTGTCACAGCTCCTTGAACTTTGCCACAACCAAACCTGAATTCTTCCACTGTAAGGTATTATCTAACAGCTTCTACAGGTCACCGTGGGTGGGCTTCGGCTTCTTTTTTTGCTAAGCAGTTAACAAACTCACCACTCTGAACTGCTCAAGTTTCTGGTTGCCTTTAATGAAGAAAGGACACTCCCTATCTCCTGTCCTGTGGCCGTAGCGCTTGCATCTCCAGCCTGCAGAGAAGGAAACACGTGTCACTGAGTCTACTAGCAAAATGGCCGACTAGCATATCAGGTAGCAGATTTCCCATCAAACAGAAAAAATTAAAAGTCATTAAGAACCACAGTTTGACAAACTAATCCTAGCACTCACTAGCATTTCTAGAGTTTTCAATTGCATCTCCTGACCTTCAACAGCAATTCAACATATGCTCATTTGCCATAAATTACCATACACATGTAAAACCATTTCGGAACACCTGTTATAATGTGATTTAGGTTCTGCACTTGCTGACAACTGAACCAGCTATATTATACAACTATATATTATGTAATCATATTACCAGGTGATGGCTGTGCAAGAAGCTAGAAAGTAGACCTTGAGGTAAGATTATTTTGTCCAACTAGATAATATGTTTTCGAGGATTTTCCCTCACTGTAGCTTTTTTTTTTTTTTTACTCCCACCCTCTGTAAAACACACACTGGCCGAAAAAATACATCAGTTTAGGGTAAGTTTTCCTTTAGTTTGTCTGATCTAAAAAAGGCAAAAGAAACATCTCGGGAGTCACACACTCAAAATGCCCTGCTCAAGTATTGACGCGCTGCAAACTGTAGGCCTCATTATCAAAGACAGACCATCTGAAATTCAATACCACTTTTTCTTCGCTGAAAAGAAGAATTTATGTCAAGGTTTCACACTGTTTTAATGCTCTGCACTTCAAGTGGGAGTGTAGCTTCTGTGAATAACTTGGGTTTTGGAAAGTGAGAACACAAATTGTGCTTATTCTGTCAAAGAAGTTCTGCGCAAAATTGTCATTGGCAGCGAAGTCTCTCTGTTCTGTTAAACGGTCTGACAAATGTAAACATTTTCTGAAAGGATTAAGCAGAGCAAGTCATGCTCGGATTCTACGGAACAAATGCCAACATGTGGACAGGCCCTATGTGTGTGTATGTGTGCTTACTTTCAAAGTCCCTGACTGTTCTTGCAGTATAAAAACGTGTGGGACGAAGGAATGAAAAGACACTGAATATAATCACAGTCATTGTTTTGTCAGAAGGACAGAAGGTAATCTCTGCAACACACTTATTAATCCCTACTCCCTCATTTTTGTAAGAAAAACAATGGACAGAGTGTTAAATGTTACTTTTATCCCCTATCAAGACAGCTGCCCACTCATCATGGAGGTTTAGTCCCACCTACATACAGTTCCAAACCTGTAAATGCTGCTGTTACTTTGCTTATAAACAATATTTGAAAAATCTACCAACATAGAAATACGACTTTTTAAGAGCATTTAAACACTATCCAGAACAGATATTTGGACATCTGTCATAAAAAAAAGTAATGAGAAATAAATTAAAAAACCTATCAGACAACATCCAGCAATAATTGTTTAGAGTTCTTACACAAACGTTTAAATGCACATATTTAACTAGATTTAAAATCATTTACCTAATGTCACACAATTTAAGACATTTTCAGGACTTTGAGACACCATGTCTACTGTTCAGTACTGATCTACCAAAAACATAAACAAAAGATACATTTAGACTGGTCAAAATTAATAACATTTTCAACAAGGACTTAAAGATGAAAATATGTTAACACCAGCATTCAAGACAAGTGTAAAAATTCAAAATGAAAGTCTTCAGAAGAGGGAGTTTGACTAATGACTACTGTGAAGCGTCTCATGACCCCTGCTCTGAGAGCAACCGGCTGTATCATGGAACAGATTTTCTGCTAATTGACAAAAGAGTCTAATTAATTAACAAGCGTCACCTCTGATATCCACTCCTTACTTCTGTAGCTGTGCAAAGTGTCGCAGGGGTAATGAAAATTCAGCCAAAGACTTAATTCTTGTGGACACAAGTGCAAGCAGAATGTTTGTATTTCTGAATTTAAACCCAAGTAGACATTTCTGAATCTGTAACTGTACTTACACTGCATCACTTTCACCTCCTTCCCGAGAGGCATCCACAGCCCTTTGGTGGGGGCGTGTGCCAGGAAGCTCCTGGCTTCTTCATTTCCTGGTTCAGCAGGAATACAGTCCTCTGGTTTTTCTTCATGCTCCTGCAACAGAAACTGTCACTGTCACTAATTCTCAACACGTCTCTGTATAAATACAGTACTATGAAACCAAATGCAATATATTTCCTGAGCTCTTCTGCATTCACTAGCTGCCTTTTACTGTGTGATTAACTTTACCTTAATGTATCCTGGTGGAGGTTTCTCATAGCTGAATGAAGGAAAGATCAGATAGCAGTTAATACTGTAAAAATAAATACTTAATCAAACAAATAATCAATCTTATCTCCCATCCCCTGGCCACTCCTTTCCTCCTGTTTTGCAAAACTAGAACAAACATTTGTCCAGTTAATATTGGTTGACGATTGCTCACGCACTGTGCAAAACAACTACACCCACTTTATCAGCAAAGGGTAAATCTCTGAATGACTTTAGAGCCACAGCCCTGACCTTTTTATTAAATATGTCATTTGAAAATTTGTCAGATAAGAGCTACTGAATGGGGCTGAATATCCAGGCCCACTGCAATCTAAGTAGACCTGGCAATCATGCTAGATTATTGTGCAGTTTTCAACACCATACAGCAACATCTGCAAGTGCAGAAGCTCTTGAACAAGTTTGGCTTGGACAGTGTTATTGATAACTGGACTCTAGATTTCCTCACATGCATGCTACAAACAGTGAGTAAATGGTCGATGTTTCTCGCTGTCTGTACATCCTTACTGCCGCAGCATGTATGAAATGTATGCAGGTTGTTGACAGCTTTAAAAAAAAAAAAAAACTGGTGTTATGAATCATTTCTGGCATTGAAAGTGTCAAAGACTAAGAACATGTGCATTGATTAAAGATGTTCCCAACCTTCTCCAGAGCTGTCACAATCATGAAATGTTAGCTGACTGTTGTGAATTACATTGAACTGATTTAACGGTATTTTCTGTTAAATTTATGTCTCTTTTACTTTTGGATTAGTAGGATTAGCACGTTTCACCGCCTCCTATTTGCTGCAGATCGACAAACCGCCTCCTCCAAGTTATTGACCTCTCTTCTTTTTATTTGGCTTAAAACCAAAATGTGGTGTTTGGCTTTGTAAATAAACACATGGTATATCAATAAATGCTCAATGGAATGCAGGCGGTGGTATCGTAACTTTAAGCGCCTTGAGTCAATAAAACATAGCAGAAGGTGGCAAGAGCGCATGAAATATGACATTTCAGTTAATTTAATCAAGAAGTTTTATTCAGGTGAATGGAAATGAGTCTCAAGATTATGCAAAATGATCACCGTCAGCTTGAATAATTCAATCAGGCAGTTATATAATAACTGTGACAGTAACAGTACAGCGATTGATGGCCAGAATACAGAAACAGCTGAGTGCTACAAGTACTTGGGAACTGCACTCAGAACAATAAACTGAATTTGAGAGTCACACTGACACAGAAAAGCCAGCAGAGTCTCTTTTGTCTCAGCAAACTCTCTCAGCTCCAGGTTGACGGGACCCTGATGATTTATCAATCTTTAATTTTGTCTGTGCTCTTTCTCTTTTATCTGCAGGTATCAATCTCTGAAGGTCATGATAAAAGATATTCATGCCTGTAGCAAAATCACTGGTACTGTACTCTGCAGGATATTTATAACAGTTATATAAGAAAGCAGAATCCATCCAGTCTGATTGTTCTCATCCTTTTCATCAACAGTTTCTGTTTCTGCCATCTGGTACCCTCCTTAGACTTCTAACTAAAGCCAATAGATTCACACACTTTATACCTTCTGCCACTTTCCTTATTTTCTATGAGGAAAAGGTTGTTGTTTGCAGAATGCTTTCACTGGCTTTACAACTGAATATTCTACTGTGTGTTTGTGCTATCGGGGTTGTGTTTAAGTGCCTCTGTTTTTAATGCGTGCTAATTATCTGCATCTCACTGCTGCATAACTAAATGCCCCACTAAGGACATATAATTGATTGGCTAACGTTGTTAACCCTTATAAACTTAACTTTAAATACTCTAACAGCAAGTTCCTGGGCTAAAATGACCTGAGGGAATTTAAGTTTGTGGAAAACATTAGTTAAGTCCCATTTATAATTCATGCACAAGTTTGCGGGATTATACAGAAACGCTGCCGCTGCAAATACTCACAAGGTCTCGACGTGTTTCAGTTTTTGGACTTCTTGGCTGAGTTTTTTCGAGTGTGTCTTGAGTTTCTCCATATCATGTTTGGACGCCTTGTGTTTCTTGTGTTCTCGTCTCTCCTCCTTGTCTCTTGTTCGCTTTCTGTCCGACATTGTTGTCTTAATGTAAACAAACTGCACCCGGAAACGACATTAAATTAGAATTAACGGTTCACGCAGAGCTTTTTTTGTTTGCTAACATTTCCGTATGAAACGTCCCGGCCACCATGCTAACTAGCCGCTAGCTAGCTAGCAACGTGCTAACTAGCAAACATTGCTGTGGCGCTGCTCTACTTCCTGTGCTGGCGGGTTGGTTAGTTAAAGTCCAGCGCCACCCGCAGGACACAGGCGGTATAGTCACTGGATTGTCTGCTGGGTTTTGGGGCTTTTTCTTACAGCTAAAATGCAGTTTATCTAAAAACACAAAGAATTTTCCACCAGCAGCATTTATAGAATGATTTTACGCACATTTATGTAAATATCTGTTTTAATTATGACTGATGACATTAACTTTAAATAATTGCATGTGGATTAATTTGTTCTCAACTGAACAAAAATGCAAATTGTCTTCTTTTCTGACCAAGAGAAAAGTTTAAAATGTCATATCTTTTGATCTACTGGTTAGAAAATGATTCAATTTGGGTAATTGTGCAGAAAAAGTTTTATAGAGTTACTCCGCACTCTTTGACCTGTAGCTAATAAAGGCCACCTTCAAATGCAGCTTTATTCAAATGACATGATGCCAAAGATGACAAGACAATCTGCCACATGATGCTCTGGATGCACATATCTGATGTGTCTGTGTGTGCACCAACTTTACCAACACTTCAGGAAGAGAGGAACAACATTACTCAAGTCAGCAACAACAACCTCATTAACTCTATGTTGCAGATGTGTGACACTACGTGATGCACATGGTGGACACACTGTGTGATTTCTGGTCTATGACCCCTCCCTCGATCTGCCCATCATCATTTCCAATAAAGTGCGTACTTGGTTGTTTCACTGCTGTAGAAATGCTGTGTGTTAAAACAACAAATACCCATTTCCTTATGTTAAAAAAGAATGGATATAATTTAACATAATATTACATGCTGCATTTATACTTTTGTTCAGATATTTTTAGTTGACTTTACTATATAGGTAGGCCTTATTATATTTTACTTGTACACTGAATGTCTTTCCTCATGATGTCAGGACTGTGAACTCTGACCTCAGATCAAAATCAAAATCATAACACTCATCTGTCAGCTACAGCACACTGGACTAATGTACATTTGTAAATAACATGTAGGTCTATGCGCACACACATGCACCCACGCTCTGATCCATAACAAACATAACAATACAAGCACACACACACACACACACACACACACACACACACACACACCGTAACTCATCTGCAACTGTCATCCTCCCAGGGATTTATATCTTAAGAGAAGAGGAGATTGAAAAGGTGAGATCAGTGGAGCATGATGAGGGAGACAGCTCGAATGGGAGTGAGAGATGATGCACGATCTGTGTCATTCCTCCCACTATTTTCCTCATCTTACATCAGAAACCATGACATCCTGCCCATATGACTTTCAAATTCAAGTTGTGCTTGACTGAGTCGTTTGAATTACCAGGATTCCTCCATTCTGTCGCAGTTAATTGCAACTCGTAATGCATGCATGCATGTCTGCGCATTAAATGGAAGTCCCGTTTTAATCATGTGACGGTTGAATAAACCTTTGCTTCTGTAATAACTTCAGACAGGGTGCAACTGGCACGCAAGTGTTCGACATTAAAATGCTGTCGAGATCCTTTGCTACATTTCTTTACTTGGATGATAATAATATCCTGAGCTTAAAATCACACATTTAAAAACACTAGATGTTCTGATAGTAAAATGAAGAAATAATTCAGGTTCTGCACTGCTTCTATGTCAGCAAGCAGATTAATGACAGTGACTATATTAATTCCTTTGTGTAAAAGGTCTAATTTAATTGAGTCGTATCCTTCCAATGACGCAGCATTCAGATGATCTTGTCAGAGATATGTTCAACTAAATTAACCTCCAATATTCACCTGTTATAAATATGTTTCCAGCAGAGTAGTACAGCAGCACTGTGATAGGTGGAAACATAGCATTAGAAGTAAGTGAAAGTATCAGAAGTCAGATTGTTTTTCTGAGCAAACCTTTCTCAGCATCATATCATGGTGAGACTGGAGGTTTCTAAGGGGTCAGTGCATGGAGTTTAAATACACTTTGTGGAAACTAGATCAGCAGGATCTGGCAAACTAAAATTGAGCACAACATCAGAAGATCAATACTTAAAGCTGTGTAAATAAATACAAAAGCAGCTTCAGCACAGATGCAGATTTGACTAAATAAAGGATGAAAGACTCCAGCCAGCAAGTGGTCTTAGAGGATGAGTAGTGCCTCAAAACCAAGGACATAAACTGTTTTGTTACTGCGGAGTTGGACATCTGCACCCAATCAACTTCCACAACCAAGGAGCAGCAGCACTCCATCCTTCTCCAATCTCTGCTTTGCAGCTTTGTGCAGAAAGATTCATACACAGTCCAAACACACCTCAAAGCTTTGACTTAGGCCAGCGATGACTAAAGAGTGCCCACAGTCACCTGACCTCAACCCCACAGAACATTTATGAAGCCTGAGAAAGCCAAACATTCCTGACATGACAAGAAGCTCTTTGGAACATTGTCACATCCTGCTGAGATAACATGTGTTATCGGGTCTGAACAAACTGGCGGAGTGCTGCTGTCAGTCAAGAAAAGACTGGACAAACAGATGCTAAGGTTCATGTACAATTCATAGAGAGATTCAATTTTCAGTCATATTGTTGAGGTGATATCATCTGGACTGAAACATTTTGTATGAAACAGGAAGAATATGCAAACTGGAAGCATCTTCACTAGTGACCTCACACATTTGGATCCCAGTGTATTGAAAGCAATTTAATTTGTGTCTTTTACAAAGAGACAAGCTGATATAAAAACATTTATTAAGGCAACAAAAACAGTACTTTTATTCAACTACAAATGGACCAAACCACTTTTTTCAAGTTGTGATGCTGTTTTTTGAATTTGGTGGGTTTTAAATAATGTCCTTTCAAAAATCTGGGTAATATCTGAACAGTTTTTCTGCCTCTCTCTTAGCCAACTCCGACTGGTAGTTCCTCTCTGTCTTCTTTTCCTCCTTCATCTTCTCCTTTCAGTCTTGAGTAAGTTTCTTCTTTGCTTTCTCCGTGTTTCTGTCACCACTGTTGCATCCTGAGTTTCTCCCTCTCTGCTGTCTGGAGCTGCTGGAGTATCTGGCTGAAGGCTTCATTGTGAAAAGAGTTTTTTGCTTTTTTTGCTTTGTGCACATCCCCCCCCCAAAAAAAAATCCTAACCAGAGACAACGATGCTGACATGAAGCGCAAAATGTGTAGTTTTAGCACAATAACAGGGGTAAAGTCTGCTTCAGTATCATTTTAGAATTAAGGAACAAGGCTAAATGCACCTAAACACAGTCTTCTGAATAGAATGAGTCCAACAATGCAGCAAATGTGTCAGTGAAAAGAGCTCCTGCAAAATAAAATAAAAAATAAAATAAAAAAGCATTATTCCTGATGGATTACTTGGCACCATTTTAACCAAAATCGGACTGAAGACTAATGATGGCAGGGGTGACAACTTCCCAGAGTTATAATGCACTTCAGTACATGCATTATTAAGTGAACTCATTGCATTTTGTGACTTTTTGGCAGTGATACTATTCTGTAGTAAGCTCAGTGTGTTACTGTCAGTCTTCTATGGCGGAGGACTAAACCATGCGCACCTTTCAGAGGAAGACAAGGCCACAAGAGGATCCAACATTGTTTTAGGTCTAATAGTATGCAAAACTATTAATTTACCTTCCTGTAATGCCTTTAATGAAAGTAACATAGCTTATATTTTGTTGATTTTTCAAGCAAAAATGTTAAAATAACATTTGCAAAAAACACATCAGTAATGAATAACTCCTTTCTTTCTTCTGTTTTTATTTGATGAACTTCAAAAGCCTTTGCTTGTTCGTATTCTTGGCACAATGTCAAACATGTTTCCAAAGGGTGTTTGACTCCGCCAAGCTTGTCCCTTTACTGTGACCCTGTTTGTGAGGTTCGTGGAGAGGATATCAAGGTGCAGCCGGGGTCAAGATTGTATCCAGTTAGGAAATCCCTAAGTTGCATCTCTGCTTTTTGCAGATGATGTGGTTCTGTCGGCTTCATCAAGCCGTGACCTTCAGTGCGCACTAGGGTAGTTTGCATCCAAGTGTGAAGTGACCTGGGTAAAAGTCAGCACCTCCAAGTCTGAGACCGTAGTTCTCTGTTGGAAATTGGTGGATTGCTCCCTCTGGGTTGGTGGTGAGTTGCTGCTCCAAGTGAAAGTTTCTTGGAATTTTGTTCACGAGTGATTGGAAAATGGAGAGTGAGATGGACAGATTGGTGCAGTGTCAGCAGTATTGTGGGGGTTTTGGTGAAGAGGGAGCTTAGCTGGAAGGAAAGGCTCTCGATTTAACCTGCAATCT
Organism: Chromis chromis; assembly: GCA_900302755.1. Taxonomy (NCBI): domain Eukaryota; kingdom Metazoa; phylum Chordata; class Actinopteri; family Pomacentridae; genus Chromis; species Chromis chromis. Next base: position 12,624 of record OMNN01062648.1, on the reverse strand, counting down.
TCTAGCCCTCACCTATTCTCATGAGCTCTAGGTAACTGCCTAAAGAATAAGATCGTGGATACAAGCGGCTGAAATTAGTTTTCGCAGTAGGGTGACTGGATTGAGCCCTAGAGATAGAGAGGGGAGCTCAGATGTCCGAATGGAGCTCACAGTAGAGTTGCTGCTAGTTCATGCATCTGATTACGATGCCTCCCTTTGGATTTTTCCAGGCACATACGACTGCAATGAGGCATGGGTAGAACCAGAATTTGCTGGAGGGATTACATATCTCAACTGGCCTGGGAACACCTTTGCCATCCTGCAGGAGGAACTGGAAAAGAAATGGATTGCCCTGTTTACCCTGCTGCCACCATGACCTAAGTGGTTAAATTGGAAGAAAATGGATGCAACTTGACAAGAACAAACGTATTAAAGAGTAATTTTGACTACTAACTCTACTTTTTCTAAGTCTCTAAAGAACTTCATGAACTTGTTAGGCCTTAATTGACTAATCAGAACTATAAGGGCAAGAATTGCCATTATAAGTTGACAGCCTATTAATATTAGTAATAAATGATCTAAAACTTCAAACCATGTGGTGACACTCAACAACCATAAGCTCTTCAAAATAAACTGACAAAAGGTTATGAACATGAAGTTAACTGGCACTGGATCCTGACACTACTTTTCCCCCTGCACAAACTGCCCAAACTATTCCTTTAAGCTAGAGACCATAAGTGTGAACAATTGCTTAGTCAGATTTGGTGCCATTCATATGGCTTGTGCATATACTGGATGCTTTGAGCCTAGTATAAGTTGAAGCATGTAGCATCATATTATCTGTGCCTGCATGTGTACTTCTCTGTGTTTTATTACACCTGAGATGTTATGTAAATGTAAAGCACACTAAACTTTCAGTCTTCTGCTTATAATATGTCTCTGTTAAACATTGGCCACCTCCAATCACTGAATAAAGCACACTGATAAAGTGCTAACGTTTGGCAGGGCTTACCTGCGGCATGTGGCACAAAGTTGGAGGTGAACACGGCTTTTATCAATAAACACTTTGCCATGTCGGTGTCACTGATGTTAGACTGTCAGTGCACTTGGCAACATTTGAATGGCTCTGTCTGGATTCTTTCCATCTCCCAGCGCCCGTGGTGCAGCAGTGAACCATACTGATGAAGGAGATAATGCTGTTGACAGGCCAATGCATCACTCAGACTGTAGGATCAGCTGGCAGCAAACCACATAATGCCCCTCTCCATGCAAGTCAAACACCCAGTGGGATGTTGTGTGTCTGAAATGTAGCACACAAAAGATGACTTGCTGTGCAGCGTGTCGTGGGTGTTGCAGCTCTTTGGGACTGAACCCATTTCTATACCAGGATTAAATATATACGTCATTAGTTAGTCACTCTGTAGTGGGACTTACCTAATGCTTTAGAGAGAAACACCTGTTTGTGTGCTATTTGTGGAGCTGGTGAATAATCAGGAGTGATTCCCTGCTTCTCTTGTCACTTTTTGCTTCACAGTAAGCTGATAAAGTAACCAAACATCAATCATGTGAAAACAGAATTATGGCTGTCGTAAGTTCTAAGATTTAATGTCCAAATAACAAAAGTTAAGCTGATATTTGTTTTCCACTCAAGATTTTATTTTTTTTCCAAGAATGACGTTGGTTTTTGTTACTTATTTAAGCAGCCAATAGTGCTGGTCTTTACACCTTAAACATCTTTTCAGATATTGATTTATTTAGTTAATGTTGCAGTCAGTTCAAGAGAGTGAAGTCTGCATGCATAGAACTTAAACTTTCTGTACAGATTCCTATTTAATAGATTAAGAAGGTTCACAGGTTGAGTGTATCTGAAGTCTTAAGCAATAGTGAATAAGTTTAAGGACACTTATTTTTGCACTAGTACTTTGAGTCTGTGTAACATATGCAAAAAAAAAAAGCATTCTGCTAACATACCAAGAGTGTTTCCAGGATGCATTAATTGCATGTCATTGCATGCCATGTAGCAACAAATGACCCCCTCCCCATTACCCTTACCCCAACCTTAACCTTCTGATTACGATGCCTCCCTTTGGATTTTTCCAGGCACATCCAACTAGAATGAGGCTCCTGGGTAGAATCAGAATTTGCTGAAGGAGTTACATATCTCATCTGGCCTGGGGAGCATCTTGCGATCATGCAGGAGGAATTGAAAAAAAAATGTATTGCCCTGCTTAGCCTGCTGCCACCATGACCCAACTGGTTAAATTGGAAGAAAATGGATGCAACTTGACAAGAACAAACGTATTAAGGAGTAATTTTGACTACTAACTCTACTTTTTCTGCTAAGTCTCTAAAGAACTAGTTAGGCTTTAATTGACTAGGAAGGCTTAAGAAGGCTCACAGGTTGAGTGTATCTGAAGTCTTAAGCAATAGTGAGTTTAAGGACATTCCTTTTTGCACTAGTACTTTGAACCTGTTTAACATTATGCAAACATTTATTTGTTCTGGTAAGATGCCAAGAGTGTTGCAGGACGCATTATTTGCATGTCATGTGTCATTGTATGCCATGCAGTTGCAAGAAATGACCCCCTCCCCATGATCCTTACCTCAACCATAACCCCGTTGCATGTTATTTTAATGTTCTGAAATGACACACGAACATGTGCCTACAGTAACCTGTTATTTATATGCAATCTCATATCATCTTAGTACCTTGTCACATTACAGGCTACGACACAACATAGATTAAATATGGTCAGTTCACAACAGTATGTCTTCCTCTTCCAGCTAAAACATTAAAATTCTGTCATTACATTGTTTGGTTTTAATGACAGCATTGCAGTATAGCAGGGGGGGAAATAGTATGAACTTCTTGCTGCTTTTTAAAGAAACTTTGACACTGGCATTTACTAAATATATGGAGAGCTAAGCGTTCTGTCAGGCTGCTCTTGGTCTTTTTATCAGATTGATGTTGGGGAGGTGAAACATCTCCAGGACGTTTCTAAAACCTGCAGATTCATTAGTTGTAGTTTCACTGCTGGTATTCCATTCATTCATCCATTCATGGACACATGGAGATTTTCTCAGTCTGTCATCAACAGGCTCCACTGCTCCACAACTGTTTTCTTCCTCAGTCGGCAGCAGAGCAGTGAGCGCAGCAACCCCACCAGTTTTCTGAAGTAAACTGATGTCCTGTTGTCTTTCTACTTCTGCCTCCATCCCTACAGTGAAAGTTACCTTCACACATGCAAACAAACTAGTGTGCACAGATGAAATTTCCAGTGAGTAGGTCAGCCAGCAAGTATTCCCAAGTGGAGATCCCCAATGCATATAGCAAAATGTCTGTTCCAGACTGTTAATTTCTGTCTTAAACTTTGGTCAGATTGAAAACAAAAGTCTGAAATGAATCATGTATAAAACAGTTTTCTTTGAAGGTAGCTCATGCTCAGTAGCCAAGTAGACAAGCTGTTTTTTTGCTATTCCTTATTCCAACAGAAGTGAAGAGTACAAAGTTAGTGAACACTTAGAGACACAAAAGTTGCATTAATTAGAAACACGGCCAACTGGAATTGTATTTGCAGAACTGTAGTGTAACTAATTAAGCTTGACCAACACTGCACATACGATTGATCTTTGCTTCATACACGCTATGTGAATGTTTACCACAAGTAATTAGTATTAAAGAAGATGCGGATCAAAGAAAACTAACCGAACAATGGACCCAACAAATGCATTTAAGAAATGAACCGGACAAAAAAAAAGAAGAGTTTTTCTAATTAGCATTGGAATGACAATAACAATGTTTATTTGAAGAGATAAAAGTCAAAGTCACAGTTTGTGTGACCTGGACTACGCTAAGACTTGCCACTACTCTGACAGTATAAGCTGATACCATGTGCACACATAGGAGGAGCTTTGGGGTGATTTCCACTCTCTGTGAAACTAACTGATCATAAGTGCTGTCTGGATCAAACTGGCATCATGTGGAGCTCAGGACCTAACTGGAGGTAGATTGCATAACACATACTGCTTAAGTATGGATATTTTCTTGGGGAAAAACACATTAGTACGATGAAACTCTGTACCATTAAACAACACTCCCACAAACAATGTGTGGGTTATGACCTGTTCAAGATTTTCACAGAATTTGGCATTTTCTCCCAGCATGAGTCTAAATAATTTGGTGGGGATGGAGCAAAACCAAGTGATCATTATTTAAAAATAAGTGAAAAAGTCTTGCCCTCGTGACCCTTCACACTAGTTTAGAGTTCTTCCATAACTTAAAGTGTAATATTTTCACTATTTTCCCTTTAGCAACTTCAACAGTTGAGGTGAGGACATACATGAGCAATAAAAGAGAATAATTTATATACTTCAGGACTCAGTCTAAATAAAAACCTAGTAGCTCTTCAAACAACTTTAATCTTCATGTATCTACGTACCTGATTAAGAGAAAAATAGAATTTTCTGAAATAGGTTTTTAGTAACCCGGCACTTTAGCCGGACACCAATGATGTTTTAAAGGAATGCACAGATATTATACTGTCGGTAAAGGTGGCAACAGCTGAGGAAGTGTGAGAAACAGTTGTCTGTGTGTATGAGTGGGAGCATGACATGTAACCTTATATCTGCTGGACACGCTGTTTCAATAACATCACTATTCTCTGTGCTTTATATTGACAGCAGTGAAATTTCTCTTTCACAATTCTTAAACTTCCCAAAACCCCTTCCCATTTAGTTACATGTTGCTTAGCAATACACACTACAGAAACTCTGAAGCTCAGAGACAAGATTAGCATGTTAATTAACAACTTGTATTTTTAGTTTGGTAACATATTGTGCAGATGCCGGATAACTGCATCACCTCAATAACTACATAGAAGTTGAGTGTTTTTTCTTATAAACAATCAAAACTAAATACTTTAGAAAGACTATGTAGAAAATACAGGCCCAAAGTAGACACTCAAAAAACCAAAAGTGAGTACATCTATGATTTCCAACCAACCTAATTGCATGTACATGGTTGTAAACTGACTTGTGAACGTTCTCAGCTTCTGATCTATGTGCTGTGTCTAAATGCATGTCTGCATCATGGTTCCACGTGGAAAATAAATGCCAGAGGAAATGAAAAATCTGAAAGAGAGGCTTTACAAAAGTGGGGGAAAAAAGGATAGAAGAAGCTCGGTAACCTACTAAAAGTCTGTGGAAACAAAGCTTCAGCAGTAGTCAGGAGGAATAACATGAGGTATAGCATCACTCATCGGGGCTGCAATAGCTGTCCTCTTAAAATGATGCTAGGGACAGTGCACTACTTGAACAGTCTAGCTTTTCAAAACAGATGAGGAAACTTGACACAGCAGTAAGCGTTTCTGTGACAGCTCAGACAGTATGAAAAAGAGACTACATCTAAGTAAAACACCCTTGCTTTGTCTTCGGTACAAATCTTAAAGATGACACTTTGCTAAAGAACATGAAAAGAAGCCTGGTGAATGTTGGGAGCACAATTTTTGGTCAGTTGAAACCAGTATAAACTCATTTGGCTCAATGGGGTCCAGCATGTTGGGCATGAACCTGGCTACCACAGTGAATGCATAGTCCTGACAGTGAAGCACAAAGGTGGAACTTTGATGATATGGGGCTGTATGAGTGCAAAAGAGGGTTTGGGGGGATGACATTTATAGATGGCACCATGGAGGAGTCTGGACATACCAAAATACTGTCTGACAAGATGACTCCAAGTCTCCAGAAGAGGAATGTTCCAACATGGTTACGTTCCAAAGCAGACTGCCAAAATTACATTTGAGATTCTGAGGAAGAACAAAGTAAAAGCTATGACCTGGCCAACTATGTTCCCTGAATTGATTCCAATAGAACACGTGATTTATTTAAAGAGAAAGAGCAGCGAAAGAGCAGTTCCATCTTTTACTTTTCATGAGCAGCTCATAGCAGAGATTCAAGGAAAGTTATTCTGTCAAGGCTGAATACGAATATGACACAGAATATATTATGCTTTTTTTATTATTATTATTATTAAACTAAGCACACACACTAACACACAAAAGACGTCTTATGCTGTGAAGTATTGGCCTAGTTTGAATTAAGGCTTGAAGCCAACTCCTGCAGTATTTTCAGCATTGCAATTTAATTTTATTACAGGGACTAAATTAGTTCCAAATTAGTTTTTAAATTTTGGTCGTTTTAAGCCCAAACCACATTTTCTTGCCAATTTTATTTAGCTTTAAGTCATTACTAAAGTTTTTTTTTTTTAAATGGGAGCTTAGCACAGTGGTTAGCATTTCTTCTGACCAGGGTTTGAATCCACTGAGAGTCAGAGTGTATGGAAGGATGCATAAATGTGGACAAATCTTTATTAACAACCCTTATTTGTACGACATTGGTTATGCTGTTGTCATAGTTTTGGTCAAGAGTTTGAGTCTTAGTCATTTTTGTGTTGCTTTCTCTCTTTTTTTGAAGCGTCCTCTTCCACGTGTGTCTTCGGTTGCTTAGCTTCATTTGTTTTCCTGCCCTTGTGATCGTCTGCCGTGCCCCGATGTGTTTCACCTGTGACTCACCGCCCTTCACTTCCTGGTGTATTTAACCTTCATGTTCCCCTCTCTCTGCTTTTGTCAGTTTGTCTGTTTTCTTGCTTGTGTTCTTCCCTGTTAACCCACCTTGTGTCCTCTGTATTGTCTCTTTAGTTTGGATTCACTTTTTGTTTTCTCTTGGATAAACACAACAGTTGCGGTACAGTGTGACATGTTGCTGTAGAAGGTATACAAATGTAAAACCCTTAGAAACTTGCTGCATTTGCACTCACAAAGTACTTTATTAGGGACACCTGTGTGCTTGTAATCTAATGCAATCCAATACAGCAGCTCTTGTACATTATGTTAATGGGTTGGACATAATATTTCCAATATATTGCAGTCCAGTACACCACCACCACCCACACTATGACCTCAATAATAAACATAAAATAGAATTATCACCTACCTAAAAATGCCAACAAGAAGTGAAAGTGTTTCAACCTTGTAAAAGCAGCATTTATGGCAGAGTTGTTGTAGTGGATTGCGCTAGATTGCACAGGCGTACCTTATAAGCGTGCGTAGAGGAGTACTGTATTTCTGTCAATGATCCTGCTGATGCCGTCAGTCCTAGAAAATGCGGCGAAACAAGCATGATACAAGAATAATGAATAGCTCTAAACAAAAAAAAAAAGAACTTACATACAAGTGAGCTTACATCAGTGCCAGGTGGTTACAGAGAATCTATTAGAATCTTAAATAAACCCTATAACCTTTGTCCATTTTCCTATCTTTGGGTGATAAGTGATGTTTCTGCAGGGTTCATTTATCAATGTTATCTCAATGGCTGCTGGTGGATGAAGTTTGAAATGTGGTTAAATAAACAAAACCCACCGACATAATGACCACTTGTCCAGAACAAACTGTACACACAGTTCAACGGAGCTGAAAGTAATAGCTCTGTAGGTGTTAAAAGCTAACTGTACAGTAATTTTTTTATTAGACAGAGGCCTCTCTCCCTGCATTATGTGTGTTTCATTACCACAAGCTGCGTCGCTGCGTTTCCCCTCACACACACTTAACAAGAGGAAATACGTCCTCTAAGTCAGGCCAGCTGTGTCTTCATATTATGGTCGAGTTTAATTTAATTGAGTTGCAGCTTGTTATGTGTAATCCCCGCCATTGAAGCAAAAACCATTTAAAAGCTTTTTTTGATTAAAACCCAAACAGTCAACTTGTTGCTGGGTGCAAGACGTTTGGGATGCACCAAACCCCTACAGCCTGATGCTATGCGCTGGCTTATTGTCCTCCTCTGGGTTTCAATTTTCACCTCATTTACAGCCAAAAGTGGGTCGAGCCCACTAATGCAGCCCAGATGGGGCTGCAGGAATTATGGCCTAATAGGTAACATGTTATCAGATTCTAGTTAACTGCACATGTACAGTAAGATGTCAAAATATTTCATCCATTTGCCCTCAAATTGTCATAACTGCTCAGTGTTTCATTGACATGTTATTCTTTATTCCAGCGATTATGATCTTAAGCTGACTGCTATGCGGCAACTAGAGGAGGTTCAGTTACATCAGTTCAAAGAAGTGCTTCAGTGTACTTTAAGTAGGAATGCATTTATGGGCTAGATCTGTGCAGATATCCAGATTTTTTTTCCTCAACATACAGGCAATGAACATATCAGAAAGGAGCCCAAAGTGTTCGAGTCAGATTTTTCTCTTCCTGTTTAAATTCACATATTCCCTTTCCATTCCAGCACCAGAGAGATCAGATGGTCCGCCAGCAGTGCAATCACAAGATTTACACACAGAGAATTAAAGTCAGCTTCCTTTTAACAACATGGAATAAGGAGGTGGACCGGAGTAGATAAAGGGGGCGAATAAATTTGCACAAGCGTCCCTGCATTAAAACCGACAGCTTTACAAGGGGAACCTGAATTTATTCTCCACTGTTTTCTACCCTGAACTCCATGTGTAATTTTGCAGTGAACTTTAACTGAGAGAAACATTATAAGAGTTCTGGTAAGACAGAATATTTTATATTATTTACTGCCATAATGCTTGCAATTATTTTTAATGCAGTTTTCTTGTGGTAGCAGGCAAATTTATCTTGTTATCCTGAGAAAACAAAAGGTGAATAGAGTGTTGATTGCACAGGAGTCAGGGGGAGCTTGACTTCTCTTAATAAGACATGAGCTCCCATGAAGATGACTTGTGAAATTTTTTTTTTGGGGGGGTAGGGATGTCTCAATTATTGTCAATATTGCCACTTTTGCCATGAATTTCTATTTTACTGTATCTTCATCACTGTATAAATTAGGCTGTGTGTAATGGATGTTTCATGCATGAGAGGGATTTCTCAGTAATTCACTTTATTAAACATACTGGCATGTATGCTATCCTTGCCAAGCAACTTGGTTTTCCTTCTTGCCATTGTAAAGGTGAACATAAAATAGTTAATAGGTGGACTTATTCCACACAGAGGGGCTGGCAGCAACGTTTCATCTGTTTTCTTATTCCTATCATTCATATTCTTATTAATAGGAATAATGATAAATAAAAGGGTTTCAGTCATTTCTGACAAAAACTGTATACTCCCTTATTTCCAGCATCTTGACAACTGTAGATGCTGATTGAAGCTGACATTGTCAGATCAAGGAGTGCCTATTATTGATTAATGCGTCCGACTGTACTTCAGTCAACACAGGCAGAAGCTGCATTGTGTCTTTCTGTTAGAGATAACATTCAGATCAGTCCTCATCATTTAAGGAGAGCCCGGGCGCCGCTTTACAGTCTGCTGCACTTCAATGATCCTGCTGAGACTGTTGGAAGACACGACTGTGATCTTGAAGGCTGGAATCAGGTGTGATCAAATGAACGAGACACTAATTTTTGAGTTCCCGTGACAAATTATTGTTATCGCTAGAAGTCGGCCTCATATTATCCTGAGATGACAAGGTAAATTAAACCATTATCACATGAAACTGTTAAAATAATTGCAAGATTGTCCATTTTTGGCTTCTTTATATGACTTTTACTTATCTATACATGAAATGCATACAAAACAAATACAGTCATGCCTTATAGACAGTAATTAGAAATTGCATTCATTGTGACTTAAAAATAAACAATGGTTTTCTAGTTGCACTTATCCACCTTTAACACATTTAAAGCTGCACTGACCACAATGTTATATATTAACAATGGATCAAAAAAGTGTGTGATGTGAAAGGAGCCCCTTGTCGAGAAAAACACAAAGAATTCTCAACAGCTCTTCAGTTCCCCTCAGTACACAGCTGTACACAAACATCTTGCATTAGCTGTTTTCAGTAAACAAACTCCCACAAACCCACTTTACAACTACCAGTTCAGCCCAAACTACAGATACCCAAAGATTAGCAACTAACGTTTTTAGAATTTAAAAGACAGATTTTTCCTTCATGAGAGAAATAACCAGGTATTGTGTGTTAACTTGTTCACCATAACTACACAAGATGATCATTTGTCAAATGTTGTGTTCACAGCTTGTTATAGTAAAACCCCAGGTAGTCAAAAAAAAAAGTATTTTTTCAGCTTTAAAAAAAATCCATTCCATTGCTCTGTATATACAGCACTATAGCAAAGAACAAAGTTACAATAGCCATTATGACTTGAAAAGGCCAAAACTGCTCAAAATATTCTGACTTCCTGTGGTGACCCAATGGGAGAGGGGTTTGGATGCAGACCACATGGGTTAAAACGCCTGCAGCAACACCCAGTTTGACTCCAACCAACCGGGGCTTATTGCTTGTCATTCCCCTGGCTCCTACCTGCATTTCGTACCAGACAAAATAAATAAATAAATAAATACAAAAATGTTTTCTGAGTTCCGCACCTTGCCCCAAGCCAACTAGGTACCATTAATAAATGTTTATCTTCTATTTTAGATCTGTAGTTTTTGTTAGAAACCTGACATTTTAATCCGCTTTCTTTGTAGGAATCCTGTCATACCGTATACAGTATTATTGATATATCCTTATGTGTTAGAATGTGGTTTGTCCGTTCTTATTTTTTTTAATTTTAAATGAACTTGAAGTTATTTGAGAAACATGATCTGACTCAAGAGCCCCGTTTACTCAGGCTCTGTAAAGTGTGAAAACAATGATTGCCCGCAAAAGAGTACCACAGGCATTGGCATAATTCAGAGTTAATTTCCATCACCTGCAAATCATTAAAACACACATCCTAACCAGACCAACGAGAAACCAGCGACCTGCCGTCTGCCTGGATACTCGATACCTTTCAGGCGGTGATTGAGTCAGTGTGTTTTGTAACATTACCTAATTCACCCAGAGACCCACTTCATCAAAACTAATGGACTGTTTAAACGCAGAACAAAACTGTATGTGATAAATGAGGCAATCATCCACTATTTCATTTCCAATGAGCTGCTTTATGTTTTTAATTTTCTTTTCGAGCAGACATCAGATTGTGTAACAGCAGACTGTGCTGCCTTGTTCAGTCGCCTTGTTGCCTGTCAGTCTTACTGGCAATTGGCCTTCCATTGTTAAATAGAGTAAGAAGAAATAGTTTTCCCCTACAGTAATAGTAAATATGCAAAAGAGAAAATGAGACAGAACTCTTACAATGAACAAGGAACAAAGTCTATTGCTTAAATTGCACACAATATTATGTCAAAACTAATCCAATTATTGCATTTAGGTGCAGTTTAATGTAATCTCAGTATATTTGAGTTCTTGGCTCAAGCAAAACAAGACATTTAACAATGATAGACATGATCAAAAAATGAATCTGTTAATCAGAAATTAAGCTGTAGAACCCATTTCAGTGTTGTTGATATACCTCAGACCTAAATCAGTCATTCAGGTTTATTTGTATAGCACTTTCCATACAAATGGAATGTAACAAAGTGGTTTACAGCTAAAAGGAATAATAATGCAATAAAACAAGACAAACAATTCTAAAAGCAAAGACTTTAAGATCGGTATGATGCGTCCTCTCCTCGTGGCCTTAGTCAGCACTCATGCTGCCAAGTTTTGAAGTAGTTTAAGTGAAAGTATATTCATCTTAAAGAGACTATATAGGAGAGCATTACAACAATCAATCCGGCATGCAATAAAAGCAAGTATTAGTGTCTCTGGATTTTCTTGAGAAAGGACTGGTCACAATCTTTTTCAAATGATAAAATGTCATCTTGCTTATATTTTTAATGTGGGGCTCAAAACTAAAGGCTGAGTCCAACTTGACCCCAAGATTTTTTTTTTACTTGTTCACATGGTTTTAATTCTTGTGCTAGCAGGTGAGAATTCAGCTTCTCTCTGAATGTCAGTACCAATGACCAGGAGTTATATCCTGGTTTAAATGTAGAAATTTATCTGCCATCCATGACTTAATATCTAAGCCAAGCCCAACATGGAGTGCAGAAAAGATAGCAGCTCTCTGGGTAAGGTTAGAGGAGATAAAGAAGCATATTTTGACAGGACATCTGTTGGAATCAGGACGAAATACACACAACATGTGACAACATGCCTAATGTTTATGTGTAGAAACATAGACCTAGGCCAGGTTAAGTGTATCAGAGAGGTTTATTGCTAATTGTATGATATGGAGACAAACTCAGTCTATAGGGAGTCGAAGCTGACAAAGTGGAGCTGGAAGAGACAGAGAACTTAACGGATTAGATCTGAGAGTGTGAGGTGTGAGAGGCTCAGCTGGGGTTTCTGCTTGAGGGTTGAGGTTGTTCAGGCTGAGGTGGGAGCAGGCAGGGAGCTACCATTAGGCCAAAGCCTGGACTGGAGAGCTCAGAAGAGTTGGTAGGAGCAGGCTAGAGGAAGGATTTGGGGGAAGTGTTCTAGCTGTGAGCTGTGAGGATAGCAGGGGGGAGATGCAAACATTGAGACAGGTCTGTCTCACTGCAGGTAGAGCAAAATGGAGATTAGGCTGGTTTTCATGAAAACGTTCAGAAAATGCAGAGTGCCTTGAACCAGACTGACTGTCAAACAGAGTCTGGCGGTGAGTCCTTAATAGCAGAGGTGTGTAATAGGACACTAGGTGAGTCGGCCTCCTGCACAGCCATCTCCACTCCTGCAATTAACTCACACACTAGGAACAGAGAG
>OMNN01062647.1:0-30662 GCA_900302755.1 Chromis chromis | reverse complement strand
TACTTCATTTGAGTATTTCCTTTTTCTTCTACTTTCCACTTTGACTCCACTACATTTCAGAGGCAGATATTGTCTTTTTTACTCCACTACATTTATTTGTTAACTTAAGATAAAACTACATATACAGCTTTCAGGCATAACCACCACCTGCCTAATATTGTGTTGGTCCCCCTTATGTGGTCAAAAATGCTCTGAACCATTGGGCATGGACAAGAGGACCTCTCAGGGTGTCCTATGGGGTCTGGCACCAGGACGTTGGCAGTGGATCCTTTGGGTACTCTGGCTTGTGCAGTGGGGCCTCTGTCAATCCAACTTGTTCCACTGCATCCTGTTGATGCTTGATCAGAATGGGGTCTAGGAAGTTTGGAGGTCAAATCAACATCTTGGGCAATAGTCATGTTCCTCAAGATGTTCCTGATTGTTTGATGTTTTTGCCATGTGGTGGGCTATATTTTCCCGCAGGGGTAGGCCAGTGACATTTGGGATTTCCATTTGCATGAGGGAGTGTGCTTGTTCTGGGACAATGTTTATTTGGGTGTCTAAGTCTCATCAACACGGATGGCAAAATCCAAGGTTTTCCAGCAGAACACCACATAGTACCAATATGATCAATGTTATTCACTTCACCTGTCAGTGGTCAGAATGTTGTGGCCGAACAATGTATGCTCACACTGCATTTACAGAATAACCTATGCATGCAGTGGATTATCTTATTAATAATGAGTGTTAATGACCTTTCAGTTGAAGACCAGCCTCTTTAAGATCTATTTTGGGACAAAAACATCCTAAATGTCTACTGTCCAGCAGTTCATGCAACAGGTCACCGGGGGGATGAATTTGCTCATCTATAATGAATAAAGACATAAAAAAGTAACCGGAGCAGAGGGATAGAAAAATGCAGTCAGAAAAAGATGAAAGGAGGCAAAAGAAAGGGAAGAGGAAGCGCAAAAGGAGGTGTTATTTTCCATGAGCCGACTGCAGTAATAGTGTCCGCGAGGCTGTAATGAGCTCTACTGGTACCTGCTGAATATTTGATGTGTGTCTGTAACAGAGAGGGGGCTGAGCCAAGCCGGGCCAATTGCTGGACTGTACACACACGCAGGCTGGATAAAGTTACCGTCAGACTTGAATAGTTATATAATCATGCATACCCAGCGCCACGAGACATTCATGGTGTTGGGACAGGTTTCAAATGAGCACATATAATGTCATGCTCATAACTGCAATATATGGACCTGTAATAGTGTGTGAGCTGGAACAGTGTGTGATTTGTAGGTAACGTAAATGTTTAAAGTGTTTCATGTAAGCGATCATAAACAGAATAAGCGAGCTATTTTAACCGCAGTGAAGTTTTACATCAACAAAATAAGCCCAGAACACAAAAGTGCAAACACACACACACGCTCACACTGCGGACCTCTACTGTATTTGATCAAAGGAAGAGTAGCCTGTGCTGCAGTGTGCTTAATAAACTTGCCAGGTTTTGGAAACACTCTATTCCCCCTTGGCTCTGACTACCAGCCCATCCTATGAAGGACGCTGCCAAGTAAAATTTGGCAGTGTACATAAGGTCTCGTGCCTGACTGTGCACCACTCAAGGAAGACTTAAATATAAAGAGTAACTAATTTATACGCACATATTAGCACATCTATTATCCAAATATTTCAGCACCCAAAGTTCATCCAAAACTCTAAACCTTTGTGAATAAACAATCCCAGTGTGCTTTTTTTGAAGCCATAACTTGTAGGAAATACTGTTTCTCTCTGCGTCATGACCTGTCCAGGTGACATGAAGGATAGTGTGCACAGACCAAAGTCAAATAACCCTCTGTTTGCTCTTCTGTTCTTACACACACACAGAAAGAGGAATGTTTGACAGTGTGGATGGAAACAGAGATTTGCTGCCAGTCAAGACATCTAGACTCGATCTGCATACAAAGCTGAAGGCAGGGAGCTTATCTCTGTTGTCCAAACAGCGCTAAACATCTATGCCGATTTCATTACATGTGACTCCTATGAAAAGCAGTCACCTCCCCCTACTGTACTTTTTCATGCTGTGTTCTTTTACGACACTGAATCACAGGGAATTTTATTTGTGTTTTTGGCGATGATAAATGGAGGAAAATGTCCAAGTGAAAACTAATCCCTACAAACTGAGGGGTGTGTACGAGAACTAGCCTTTGATAGGCACCAGAAGATGTAATTATTAATAGGTGAGCAAACTATTGAACCCAACATGTGAAGGCTGTTTTGAACATGACTTCTGCTTGGATATCAACGATTGGTCTTGAAAAGAATCATGTGGAAAAGAATACAATATTCTATACATGCTAGTTGATTGTACAGTGCCACATGTCACTCACATAGTACAGAAAATTTCAATGAATTACACTGAATGATAGTGAAAAATAGGCCAGTTCAGATGAGGAGTGCACATACACACTGATGCTGCGCAGTCTGATATTCTAGATACCAAAAAAGCAGGCACATGTAATCCCTCGCAGAGCAAGAAATCCCCGCTTACACATACAAACATGTTCATAGCACACAGGCGCCGAGCCTCATACTGCTTTTAGGTCATGAGATATTTTGCTAAATGAAGCTTTAAATGCTCAGAGGATTAGACTGGTGGGTGGCTGCATTCTGGTAGAAAGGGGTAGAAGAAAATTGTGTATTCTACCCGCTGGGACGCACGAGAACTAGATTGGTTTTAGATTGGAAAGGCATTTATGGTGAACCCTGCACAACAGTCCTGCAAGGCTTTAGTTAGGCAGAGCTGATGCCTTTAATATTCACTTTTTCAAAGGTCTGTGACCTGTGCCAAATACCTTTGGGTATTTTGTGAGGATTACACTGTAACTGTATTTATTTCAGCCAGTTCCTGGAGCGATATGTGACGTATTATATGTAGTATTTTATATAAACCGTGGATTCAAGAATATGTTGCATTTGTTTCCTGATTTATTATGATTCACATGTTTTCCTGTCATATAATATCATACTCTTTGGTGTCTACCACAGAACTGCAGAAACATTTTTAATGAAACTTCTCCTGTCTCTCTGAGCTCATTTATGCTGTAAAATCGCAGGTGCAAACATGGCAAAGTGTCACAAAATTATAATCGTACGTGTCAAGTTGTGTGGGAGTCTGAGGCTGAGTCGAGGCACTTAAAGCAGTTCAGGTGTCAGTTGAAAGGGTGCGAAGTGTCAGCTGAAGTTCAAGCTCTGAAAAGAGTTGGTGTCATTTGTGGAAGCGTTTGAATTTTAAGTTTTGTTAAAGTTAAAATGTCAACGTCAGAAATGTCAGTTAATGCTTCACCACAAAAAGGCTTTAGAGTGTCATTTAAAGAGAAGATGGAAGATGATTTAAATTTTAAAACAGAAGTTTCAGATTGTATTCCATTGGGGAGTACAGTCTTGTTCTGGGTGTTGTCTAGAAACAGAGTCATGGGATTTGGTGTCATAGGTTTTGTGGAAATTGTGGATTTACTTTGAAGTCCTCCCATTTTTTAAATAACTCAAGGCGAGCTCAAAAGTAGTGACTCAGTCTGATTCTGAGAATGATATTCTGCAGGCGTAGAAGGGAGAGGGCAATAGGTGAGCTGCGTAAAGGTAAATGGTGTTACTCATAAATGATAAACCGTGATAACAGTTTCATACAGCAGTGTAGTATTTGTACGCCCACGGCTGCATCCCTTGTAAGCAGATTAGGATAAACCCGGAGTGGAAGATTTATATTTCACACAGGATTTAAAAAAAACTTCACCTGGTACAAAAAAGAAACTCAGCATGGCTTTTTCCCTGCTGTCCCAGTTAGCTTCACACTCCAGACCAGGTACAATGAACCCACAGGAGACGTAAAGAAGGAGCGGCTCATCAGTTGAGCAATAACTCAAGGCTGCCAAGATCCCAAAGTAATCACATTAGCCTGTATAGGAAGCTGCTCTACTCACATCACTCACATCAAGTGCTATTTCTGTCCATCAGCTTTCCTTCTTTTTCCACTTTTTAAGTCATTTGCAAAATACTCTCGTTGTACTTTGTATAATGACAATAAAGGCTTTCTATCTATTCTATCTACAACTCACAAACAAGTGAGGAAAATATAGTTTTTGGTGTTTTTTTAAATTAATGTTAAAATATAATATTTGTATCAAAAAAAGAACGTAACTTTTTTCAGGATAAACACCAACATATTCGACACCTGCACTAAGTGACAGTTTAAAAGCCTTGTGGTTCAATACATGACAGAAGAACATACACCAAACTCTACAAGCTGCATTATGTACTTTAGTTGACAGCGTTTCACTTCCATCACTGTCGGACTGTGATCTAAAACCCACACTCCTCACATAATAAGGGTACAAATCATTACTATGAATAAATATCTATCCATCTGTGATGGCTTAAAATAGCTGACATAATCCCTGCAATAGCCCAGTGCTGGACCGAAGCTGCCGGAACTGGCACATCAATAATACTGACTGATCTGAGATACAGTACAGGCTGCAGTTCTCCCGTTACTTATTGTAATGGTTCTCAGAAGTTGCAAATGAACATTGTAAATCAAACCAAATGGGCCTCTGCTACAGTACGTTTCAGTTTGCTGCACTGTGCTGACAAAAGCAATGTGATCTGTAGTAATGGGGAATAGTTTCAGAGCAGATAAAGGATTATATTCAAAAGCCTGGTAGTGGCTGCCATAAGATATATGAGGACTGTCAGCATCATGTGTACTCACGCTGCAGAGTGCTCTCTAGCTGGGAACCAGCCTGCAGAAGGCAGCGGTAGCTCTCCATCTCCTCCTTGGTCTCTTTCCCCGGCTCTCTGTCCTCCTGCAGTGAGGCCGGGCCCATTCCCTTCGTCTCTGACACAGGATCAGGCTGGGAGAACTGACGCTGTCGTGGGAGGTCTTGCCAGTAGTCCAGGCCTCACATCCTCTTCAGAGTCCTATAACCCTCCATGGTGGGAGTTTATTACAAGCTATAGGAGCTACAACAAGGAAAGTAGCGCCCACCTGCCTCTGTGTGTCCCAGGATCTGGATGGGAAAGCTCCCCGAGGCTGCTGCTGCTGCTGCTGCTGGTTCTTCCTGACCTTGAGCTGCATAGAGTACCTCCACACTGAGCAGCACAGCTACAACAGAAGGCCTGTCCACATAGACAGAAAACAGTAGTTTGCTGTCCTGTTGTCTCCCAGGCTGGGTGTGATGTGTTTTCCCCCCTCATGCACACCAGTGCCGACAGCCTGTCCTGCTCTCAGCAGCAGTCAGCTACTTCAAAACAAACAGAGCTCCATCTGGCCACTGCTGTGTCTCTCTCTTTCCCCTCCCTCCCTCCCTCTTTCTCCCTCCCTCCCTCTCTCTCTCTCTCTCTGTCTCTGAGCTTTAGTGCGTCAGCTCTGCGCTGTGCAGGGCTCAAGAGTCTGTTCCTGACAAACCGCCAACTCCCTCCCAACTTTTCCTCTGACTTCACACTCCTTCATGCTCCTTTTAGCTCTTTTATGCCTTCAGTGCGACGCTGACTGTACAACAGTGGGCTGGACTGTTAGGCTGTCTGGCTGACATGTTCATCTACCCTCTTTCTTTCTTCATTATCATATAGATGCACACACACAATGGAGAATAGATCTATTGTTGAAAAAAAAAAATCTACCACACCCTCTGCCAACAAGTTTGGCCCATGTGAAGCACAGCCTTTAATACACAACAATCACATTCAAACTGAAGGACAAATATGAAAGGGTGTCATTGTGTACATACTGTTGCACAGAGCGTCTCTCAACTGGACTCCCCACTACTCAGCCCACAACTCCTCTGAATGGATTTACCACTGTAGACTCGAGTGGGGAAAATGTGTATATATACAGTGCATGTATGTAAATCTCCTCTCACTCACAGTGCTTGATGTTTTCTTGATGCGAGGCCACACATGAAGCAGTGTGAGAGCAGCCGCCCTGATACGCAGCCACTCAGCTGATCCGGCTTAGCCCCTCAGCCATCTCATTACTGCACAGCATCTGCTTAGTGTGGTCAGATACACACAAACACTCACAACCACCACACACACACAGAGAACACATGCACAGGTCTTTACAGACAGAACCTGCTGACACACTGCTGGTGTAAACAAAAACACAAGGCAGTTTGTTTATCTTCAAAACATTCTGTTTTATTACAGAAAATCTTCAGGTTTTGAATATACTAGTTTCAAAGAGGTACATTCAGCTTAGAGGTTTGGAGTGTTGAAGCTGGAGACCCAAAGGGCTGGAGGTGGAGTGTCCCTGCTGTACGACACGGAGCTGCTGAGGTGCCTGAAGGTGTCCACCTCCACCCAATCACAGACAGGGACACAGTCCACAACCACAGAGCCTCTCGTGCTTTTTTTTTCCATTTTGATTTGATTTTCTTATAAAAAAAAAAGTGGCTGGAAAAAGGTTGCATTAAAAATACAATCCATTCTTTTTAACTCTTCATATAGACAGGCAAAACATTAGATTCAAACATATTCTAAGCTCTGAAAATAGCATTTCTGATGTCACTTAAAGGTTTTTCATTTGTTAACAAAGCAGGCAGTCCCTCTCAGTGTGTCCCCTTTACATCCGGTATCTCTGGCACAGTGCAGTCTGGAGGTGACCGAGTAAATAAAAAAACAACTTCCTCCCCTTTCCTAGACGGTCTTAGTAGGAAATGACACAGAAAGGCATGTATATTGTTGTGAGAATAACATCATTTTTAAAATCTCCGACTGGCGTTAGGACTACGTATGCCATTCTGCAGATGCACTGTATCACACTGCCTGTCTTTGTACACATGACAAAGAGCATCAAATGGGATTTGGCGCGGGCTCACATTAGGGCTGGAGTAAAACAGGCTAACTGAACTGGCACAAAGCTGAACACTCTCCACAATAAAAAAGATTTATGTAATAAAAATATAACATTTGTGAGTAAAATTACACTTAACAATAAATATGCCAAGTAGACAATATATGTTCGTGGAAAAAACACAGAAAGAAATGAAAATATTCCAAAACAGTATCTAAAAGGATGGAATGTATGAAGCACTACACACAAGGAGGAAGGAACGGGCCAAACAGTTCACTCTATCATCCTGTCTGTCAGCAGATCTGACAAACGCAGCAACAAGAGTCTCACAGTGGCTTTAACTACGCTGACTCTGCAGATCCGAGGTCGGTTTCTTTACATTCCAACTTCAGCCTGACTGAGACAAAATATGCAAGCTAGATAATGGGTGATGAATATAAATACCTCATTTAGGCTTTAGTGCATGTGTGCATATAAGTGTACAACGCGTGTGGTTATTGTGTGTTTCACCCATCTGATATGTGCGTGTATGTGCGCGTGTGTGTGTGTGTGTGTGTGTGTGCGTGCTCAGGCATATATTCATGTGCCTCAGTGACCGAAACCAGTTTCCTTAATAGTGCAGGAAATGTGTAACCGAACTACATTGACAAGGTTCAAGTAATCCTGGTTTTCATCACACACAGGCATTTGTGGCAATTCTCATTCAGTGCATCTGGATGCACTTATGCAACACACACAGACAAACACATACGCACACCGACTTGTCACTTTCAGGTCACACGAGCGTGGACAGCATCTGATCGTTCATCTTTTTTGGCTTTGAGCAGATACTAACATACATCTCTGAGCTCTATACAATACAGCACATATATATTAATTTTCTCATTTCAATTGGACTCTCTCAAATTATCTCTGAGGTTGGAACATTTAGGTCATGCTCCAAGCAATGTTTCATTGCCAAAATCTCTAATCTATCTCTCAATCGTACACAAACACACACACACTTTTTGGACTGAGTGGTAATATGGCCACCGTTAACCCCTCTTATACCATAGAATTCAATAGAAACTGTTAATTCATTCATAGAAACAAATGATCAGATGAACCGTTGGTTTGCTGCTCTGAGCTGGACATTCAATAACTTGGATCCGTTGATGAGCGTATTTTCTAAAACATACAATAACCGCTTTAAAGGATAAGCGTTGAAAATTGTAGTAACTGTAAAGTAAGATAACTTCTTAAAGTATAACCGCTGACGATATAATAAAAAAGTCTGCAGAATACAGTGACTGATCATCAGTGGAGTGAAGTGTTCTTTTGAGCCTTCTTTCATGCAGATGTACCATTCTTGGAGTGGATATCACAACTGCTTGCTGAAACACAGCAGTTGAATAGAGCTACTGACAAGGCAGCCATGTATGCATTCATTTGTAAGCTAGTATTAAAAAAAGTGAAAGAAAGAAAAGTCATGCCTGTCATCTGAGTAGATATTGTATAAAATAATGCAGGGCACTGCTCTGCAGGCATGCGTGTGGGGGTGGGAGGTTTGGGAATGGGCAGAGAAGGACGGAGAAGAGACGCGCAAGTCAAAAGACTGCTAAACCACTTTTCATCCCCCACCCCCCCTCCTCCTCCCTCCAGTCTCTCTTCTTCTACTTTGTTTTTCTTTTCTTTTTTTTCCTCCACTTCTCCACCTCCTTTCAAATCGCAGACATCTCTGACCGGAACGGGACCTGAATGAGGCTGATGTCCCCGTTGTTGTGAGTCCTTGCGGCCTTTTACTGGCGCTCCTTCAGGTGCTTGTAGGATAGTGGTGTGACAGCTGCAATCTGCAAAAGCACAAGCAGAGAGACTTTACTTTATGCTTTCATCATGAGCTTGTGCCAAGAAGAGGAAGCGGTACGAAACACCTTGGAATCACCCCAAATCATCAGAGAATAAGAAGTGATTAGCCACATGAAAGTCACAATAATTACACCTTCCCCTCCACCAGACAAACAGAAATCATGTAGTGAAGGAAATCATCCCGATTTCATCCAAGTCTACTGATCCGCTGAAGTGTTAGAGAATTGCAGAAGGTTAGGTCTGTCGCTTTAGTTTACCTGGATGTTTGTTGGAGGCCACCATCTGACAGCTACAGGGAGAATAGAAATGCAGGTTAAACTGTGAAAGCTGTTGCAAAAAGCTTTGTGTTACTGTAAGGCAATCAGTGACCCTGGTCAACACTGATAGAAAGTGGCACATTCAGTTGTACCGCCAGGGGGGTGGACAAAAAAAACTGGAAAACACCTAATGACATTTAACAAAATGTCACAACAAAATGTGAGGTGGAGAGATGTAATTCCACCTCAGAATTAGTGTATTAATTTAACACATTGTTTTTATTATTGTTATTTACCAACATATGTAATAAGACATTAAAATATAATCATATAAATTATATAATAAACCTCAAAATCGTATTTATCTATTTCTGAATTTTTAAAACTCATCCTGAAAAGAGAGTTAAATGATTATTTATTATTAAAGAAGTCATTTTTATGCAATTTCAGCAATTTACCTAATGATCATTTTATCTCATATTGCCATGCTTTTAATCACAGGCCAATGCCAGATACGTGACTGGTCTGTCAAATAACCAGCTCAGGCTTTCTTGTCTAGATTGACAAAGACCTGGGAATGAAAAGTGACAATGAGATACAAAAATAGACTTTGGAAAAAATTACTTTTTGAAACAAAATCTTTTTTTTCTTCTTTTTTTTTTGCAAAAGAAACAGCAGGATGTCAATCTCATAAATGTGCGCAATTTTTATTGTATTGTTACAATACTGAAATGTATTGCAGTCTGTCACAATTTCATGATTCACATTTCATATCTTGGCTGTACTGGTCCATATGACTTATGATGTATTGAACATTTTGATCTTCCTGTATTTAAATATAATAATATTTTCTACATATTATCTGTTACAGTTACCATTTTTGTTTTGTTTTCATTATTTTCTTGTCTACCCCCTGTAATGCAGCAGTATTTGGGATGCGGTTACACCAACATCACATCATGCACTGAGTCAAGCGCAGCAATCACAAATGCATCCATTTATTTGCCAAGACGGTAAGCAGACAGCAAAACCAACAACACAAGTTTGGATATGCACACAGGAGAACACGACCATGACCAAACCACCACGTCACAAACAGCACACGTATGTCAGAAAGTGGAGAAGCTATAAACACAGACCAACTCTGCTGTTTCACACTGCCAGAGAGGAAAAAAAAACCAACACCGACGCCTCACACTCACACACTCCTTGTCCAAAAATGAGATGGACTGAAATTAAAAACATTTAAAACTGGGTTTCAGAAGCACATGCAGAAGATAATATAAGCCGGGCATCCAAAGGAAGGCTGAAAGGAGCATGTGTCCATAAAAAAAAAAAAAACATTTTAAAGTTTGCAGTATTAAGCCTTTGGATGCATTCAAATATTAAAGAAATGCACCATTTGATCATTTTAACAAAATGCTGACACAAAACAAGAGATATGGAAAAAGTGCATCTCTTCAGCCAGCCAATATCAGCTTACACAACATATAGGAAAACACTGGTTCCTATTGAATATGAGCCGTGTGCTATTATGCCTTTGATTTCCTTGTTAAAAGTTAGAGACGAGAATTGCTGGAGAGGTTGACTGGGGGAGTGAGTCATTGATTGGTTTAAATGGCCTGAAAGTGGGCTAGTACCTGTTCAAATGACAGTATTGGACTCATCTGAAAAGGTTCTCATGAGCAGGGGCCTGGCTGAAGACCGGGGAGACTGGAGGCCCCCAGCGTTCGACTGAGCCAGCTTCTTCTAGAAGGGCGAGGCAAGAGACACCAGTGACGTCACTACGCTGACAAACACATACACACTTCGTCTCTCTCTGCATCTTGTGCTCTCTCTTGCACACAGACATATATATATACACACAAGAACAAACATGTACATTCACAAAGACTTTAAAAGTGGACAGGTGGACAATGAAAATCAGTCCAGGTGCCTTTTTTTAGACACCTTTTCCTAGTAATAGTAAGTTTCAGAAGCCTGAAAATACAGGGCTACTATCCTTGCACATTTATCAAAAGAATGTATGAAATAAAACACACGCACACACACAGACAAACAAAATGCAGTGGCCTGCAGGGATTGTGTTGAGGATCCAGGATGAGGTTGTGGACTTGAGCCTCATGCAGGTAAGTTTGGGTGCTTTGACGTGCTGCGATCACCTGACTGGACATGCGGAGGCAGCAGGCATTGGAGCAGCACAGGCAGCTGGGAGGAAACATTGACTGATACAACTGGACAGACAACGATGGAAGACTGACTGCACGCTTTTAGCACGGACACCCCGTCCTACTCCACACTGCTGGTACAGCTGGGCACACACCATTCCTCCCAATTTAACAAACATATCTAAAGACAAGCGCAAATGGGGCCTTCCAAGGATAGCATTCCTGAGGCAGTAATTCATCTAAAGTCTGAATTGTCTAACCTAATCTGTCCAACCGAGGGGAACTATAAAAATCTACAAAACACCAGCCTGAGTTACTTTATAGGGTAAGGAAGGAATCTCACAGTGGGAGAGGAAGGACACAACAAGTAGGAAACAAGCAAGTTTGGCAGACAGAGAGATTCTGCAGGAAGAGACTTAAGTATAAGTGCTGACAGAAAGAAAAAGAGACCTCAGTCACTCCATGAGAAGCTGTGACTGCTAGCGGTCTGTGACAACATGAAGATAGTAGATGTCCCCGAGGAAGGAAGGCGATGTTTCATCTTTAGGGAGGACAGTCCAGAGAGGAAGAGAGAAAAAAATAAGAGGGTGAGATAGATAAGAAGAATGAGTTAAAGTGCAAACGCAATAGTACCAGTTAGGAAAACAGAGTTGGAAAGGTGGGAAATGGGCAAAAATAATGTTGCGGTGTATTCTAAAATAAAATGGTTCATTACTTGAAAATTACACTATGCCACTCATTCAAACAAATGTCATTTAAATCTGTGGATTCATAAATCTCATATATGTAAAGATTTATAACCACTAAAAAAAAATCTAAACAGTTATTGCATACATTCTTGAGTGATTCCACTTTCCTAACTGACATAAAACAAATCATTTACTGTAATAAGTATTTGTTGTTCAAATCTGCAAACTGCATCGCTCCCCTCAAATATGTGCAAAACATTCAGTTTAGTTTATTACTTTGACCAAACAAAACAAGTCTAGACACAATTAAAAAAAAAAGTTGTGGGATACACCCAAAAGCACACGCATACCACCAAACATTTCCAGCTGCTTGGAAAAGAAATTAGCGTCGTGAGGAGCAAACTGAAATGACAAAATATGTGTGAGAAAGTCTTCTGGAGGAAATGGGAGTTCTAGCAAACAAACTACTTTATATTATGTATACCTAATTTTAAAGACACAGTGATATAAAAAAAACTCTATCACCATCTCAATAATTCGATTAACTCTTAGTATGCTGAAAGTACACAAAAATACTTGGAGTGTGTTTCTGATAACTCGAAAAACACACTAACTGAACCCAGTGTATAAAACAGCACTGGACCAATATCTCATGCATCATAGTAGCTAGAAGAGGGTTGTAATGGAGCAGAGGTGTATGTTTGGATGTTAGCCTTTATTACATTTCCAAAGAATGTGAGCTCCAATTTATTCCCCCTTGTCTTGGGCCTCAAGAACCAACACCACAGGTAAGGCAGGTGTGAGCGGAGGCCAACAGCTCATTTTATCTCCATATTTACAAAGCCACACCCATTTTAGAGTAAGCCAATCATATTTGAAGGCTTTGATTTAAATCTTTACCAAATCTGGGTTTCAATTCACTCTGAAAAAAACATTATGTAGAATAACAACAACCAACCCCTTGAAGAAACAAATAATTAAATTGTCACAATAAATATGTGTAAAACTGCATCAAGGAAGAGGGAAATAAAGCTAGTAGAGTGGAAATGTCAGTGTGTACGTGTGTTTCATCTCTACCTGTCGAGCATGGGGGCCGCGAGGCTTGCGGAACACCACAAGCAGAATCTCTGGCAGTAGGCTGAGCAGGATGAGCAGGATGATGACCAGCCAGGCCGACACCGAGCTCAGCATGTTGGCAAACACAAAGTACAAACGCTGCTGCCTCAGGAAAGGCCTGCAGGAGAGGCAACACTTTAGTTTACATTGTTTGGAAGAGCTACAAGGTTTGAAGAGTAATGGAAAATACAGTCAACTACAGATAAGTTATTTTATCCTGAATTGGTGTCTAACCATATTATTCCTCCCCAGAAGAAGCTGAAAAACACGTAGAATGCCAGGGAACCCCAGATAACAAAGTGGTTGATCCATGTCCAATGCCGTGTGTCCAGAGCAAGCTGGAACGGTGGAGAAGATAAATGTCAAACATATGAAACACACACACCCAGAATAAATACACCCTTTCATAAGATAAGATAAATAAACAGGAGGGAAGCTTACCTTTAACGTTACAGTGAAGACAAGGACAGTGAATACAATCGTTCCGTATGACCAGTTCCCAAAAACCTGGATTCAAATAAGACAAATGAGAAAGTGTCATTATGAGATAATGCTTAATCGTGCAACTCAATAACACTCATTTAAAAAGATGATTAAAATCAAACCTGGCCATTATCCTGCAGCGCTGGGTTACTGAACAAATATCGAACACCAAAGAAGAAGAGCAAACCATGGAAGACTCCCAGTAACGTCCAGTAGAGGAATGGTCCCCACCGTAGCATAGCATTCTTAGCAATCTCTCTAAAGAAAGTCATTAAAGAGAAAGATTAAGTTCTTTTCATAAGTCTCTTTGCACTTAAACTCAATTATGAAAATGAAAACGATAAGGTATTCGAATGAGAAATGTGAACAGCTCTTCCTAAACCAAAAAAAAGAAAACTAAAACTCTCACTCATACAGTGTTTAATGTCAAGTTAAATGGCTTCATCAGATAGATTAAGGTGGAAAAAAGTCTCCTTAAAAGAGCATATGGTGAGTCAATGGGGACAATACTACAATTTAACACATGAATATATATGCATGTAATCTATATAAATAGATATATAGAGAAAGAATGTATATAAATTAATGTACAGTTAGTAGCCACTATGGGACAGGGCCACCTATTATTATTTTGCAGAAATAACCTACTAAACTTTGGCAGTTGTGAGTTATAATTGATTGCTGAAAAGTAGTAAGACAGGCCTCATCCTACACCCATTTGGTCATTGGAATAATCTCTCTGGACTTTATTAACTGTGCAAGTACTTGGGTGTGTTTCCACTTTTTAATTATTTACTTCCAGTCAACTGACTGCTATTGTTGCTCCAAACAGTCATCCTAGATTTAAAACATAAAGAAGATTGTATTGTCTATTATTTTTTGATGAAAGGATGCAGCATAACAGGCACACATAAATCCACCATCCACTAATATGCAGATCCCATGTTTACCTGTAGAGGGTAGCATTGTCCAGGAGAACCTCAATGCAGATGTGCTGCTCCAAAAGGCTGTAAGCCAGGATGGGCATGGAGGTGAAGCAGATGTTGTACATCGTCAGATAGGCCGCATCATACAGGGGCTGGGAAGGATGGGAGGAGGGGGGAAGGATTGAAGGGACAGGGGTTGGTAAGGAAGCGGAGGGGGAGGGATAGGGCAACTAGGGGTTAATATCGTGGAGAGGACAAAACTCATACACGCCATCACAACTTAAACACACAGCACGTCATATAAGCAAGCTTATACAGGTCTTTCATGTACTTATGAAAGATGAATGTCACTGGCCTACAATGATATCTACAATAATTAATGCGCTAATTGGGATTTTTATCTGAACAGCAACAAACCTGCATGCAGATTTTTTTTTCTCATTAATAATAAAGGTAATATCTATGACTGATCTTTTACAGTGTGACAACAAACACATATGCCACCCGGATTACATAACATCCACATGCTATGTAATATATCATGGTGGCAGAACATGACACACCTGTGTTATTTCAACTGTTTTATGTAGTATAAGTCTGTGTATAAACATATCAGACCACATATCAAACATCCCAAGGGCAGTGAGGCAGGGGCAATCTGAGGGAAAGAAATCTGGAATTCAGGAGGATGAGGAGGTGTAGATTTAAAGGACACAGCCTCCTTTCATGTTCAAAACATCTTTGAACCTCAATGGGATTCAGGACATACTCACTTGCTGAGAGTAGCCGCAGAAGAACTGGTACAAAAACTGCGGTAAGATGAAGCAAAGATTCTGCAGGCAAAAAAAGAAAGGGAACAGGCTCACAGTGGTGGATAAAATCATCAAAGGACATCAAATGAATTCTTAAGTCCCTGTGTGCTTATAAAGTGAGAACAAAAATGCAATACATTAACCTGAGTTCAACCTAAAAATCAGTTTAACTTGTTGAGATGAACTCTGTCAAAGCTGTATCTGTGCATCACATAATTCCTAAAGCAAGTGGATGCATGAGTTTGTTGGGGAAACAAAGGCTTTGCTGAAACTCCAAACAAGCTTTGAGACTGAAGAAAGATGAAAAAGTCAAAGTGACAGACGCATTTGTTCCTCCTACCTTGTAAAAGAAATATTGGACGAGGTGTGCAATGCGAACATAGTAGAGATGCCCGTGAGCCAACAAAAGTTTCTTGAGGTGCTTGAGTTTGGGGATGGCATAGTCACTGTTCCTCACCGCCTGCCGACCTTCTTTACCCTTAATGCCTGAAACACCAAGACCGACAAATTACACACTGTTTTCACTAAAAAGCTACACTTTTCAAAACAGTAATTATAGAGCCCTTAGTCAACTTCAGCATGACATTACCAATGCCAACATGAGCTTCTAAAATCATGCTGACATCATTGGCTCCATCTCCAATGGAGAGGGTGATTGGACTGCCTTTGGAGTTCTTCACCATTTTCACAATCTATTGATGGAGCAAGACAAAAGGGCAGCAATTAAAAATCTATAACAAAGTATTCACTGCCACACATGCACGATTGGACAGTACATACAACAAGTGATGTAAATTGCATAATATTGCCCTAATAAACAAAATACTTAATCAAAACTAATAGCAAGTTTATCAAACTGTCCAAATAACTGATAGCTTAGTTCATTTACTATTTCTAAATACTGAAAACTCTGTCCATGTGTGATGATAATCTAACTACTACTTCAGGAACAGTAAATAACCGTGATGGAGGTCTGGACTCAATTTGAAAACGTCCACTATGAAGCAAATATTAACTGTAACTTGTAAAATGGAACAGCTTATCTGTCTGATGTGAAGAAAAGTACACACTGTGACTTGCCTTTTTCCTGACCAATCCGGCCTCCAAATCAGGAATGTTTTAGAATTTTAAGGAACTACTAAAGTCACTTCTGTTGTGCATAATCCTATTTGTGTGCAACTCTCTTGCTGTGGAGATGCTCATATGGATCCTGCTGCTGTCTGATGGGGCAGGTATTTAAAAAAAACTCTGAGGAAAGACTCCAACAAACAGCTGCAAGCAACAGACTAAACTTAAACTCCTGTTAACGTTTTGTCAAAATTCAGATTACATTTATAAAAATTTTATTTTTATGGACATTTGGTTTGTAATAGATTTTAAATTGTAGGGCAAAATGTACAAGAAAGGTGTTTTATGATTTTGGCTGCAAACTGTCTTCTGTGCTCCCTGTGATGTTTTTAGATCAATGTTTGTGATTAACTGTTAAATAGTTTACCTCAAATTGTTTCATACAACACAAAGTACGTTGCTTGTGCCTATCCATTAATGCAACTCAATGCAGTTTAGATTCGTGCCGTGTTGCAAGTGATAGAGAAATGTTATTAGTAAGATTTCCGTCACAACTTCTTATTTTCTTTTTTTTTTTTTAAAGTGACCAGGGTGCTCATTCAGACATGAAGCCGACATGTTCAGATGCCATCAGATTACCAGAGAGGAGTGCTCTTTCATGAACAGCTTCCACATTTTAACTGATTGTTCTGACCTGTGCCTTTTGTAGAGGAGCCATGCGGCAGCAGAGCACAGCTGTGCAGTTCTGACAAATCTGCAGGAACAGGTTCTTGTAGCGACTTGAGTTGGACTCAGAGGATGAGTTGAGCACCATCGACAGAGTGGCTCCATCTATGATAAAACCATAATCCTGGTTGGCCAAAGACCAACTCCTACAACACAGAGAAGAGAAACGGGTGAAAATTTAATTATAGCCAAGATGTAGTTCAATTAAATGCTCTCCCAAATAAAAATATCACAAAATGATCTCAGTACATAAACTAAGATCATGTAAGTTGAGGTACCAACCTGGTGACGCCAGCCTTTACTGGTGGAGCATCCTGTACCGCTTTCTTGTGATATTCAAGCAAGAGCTCATGCAGCCGCTCCTCACGCCTCCTCCCTCCATCCTCTAGAGTACGTACTGTTAGCTCCAACAGCTCTGTGTTCCTCTGGAACAATCTACAAGCATAGCAGGTGGACTTTGCTGTTTCCATTTTGTCCCCCGTTAGGACCCAAACCTTCATGCCTGCTCCCTGCAGAGCTTCCATGGTCTCTGCTGCCTCCTCTTGAAGCCTGCAGGATAGGAAGAGAAAAGAAATGAGACAAATGAAATATTATCATACTAACTCTGAGGTGTTACTACTATCATAAGGAAGAAAAAAATCCAACAGCTGATACCATAGACATCAAGGTTAAACTATAAATGAGTGAATTCCACAATAGCAAAGAGAAACCACCAAACAAGAACAATAAAGGTTTTGCTCAGATAAGCGTCAGGAGAGGCTGTGGTCATAATTAACACAAATCTAACAGGTTGTCTCTACCATGGTCTTATTTTATTTTTACTAAGGCACCAAATTCACATTGTAATTCATTAAAGTTTCAGGTGGTGTGGCACTTTAAAAGTCAGAGCAGTGGTATATTGAAGTACACATCCTTATAACAAAGTAGTCAATAATTACTCTTTGATGTAAATCAAATTAGTATGAACACATTTCAATTCTAATTGCAATACTTATTTATGAAACTATTCATGCAGGCTGTTTTCTGGAGTCTTTGATTGTAGGTGGCTACCCAACCACAAGATGGCAGTGTGAGATTACATAAAAGAAAAAATGGGACTTTTTGTTGCAATAAATCTACTCAAGTGAAATCCAAAAGGTAAATTCATACTGGTCAAAAAAAAGCAGCAGTAATCTTGTGACATGTGACACAGAAAGTCTGATGCAAAACATACACAGAAGTAAGAATTCATTCAGTACAGCCACACAGCAAAAAAAGGCAGTCAGAACACAGTGGTAGCGCCTTGCTTTCATAAACATAGCAAGTCAGAACAAGAAGTTAATGACATGTTTATTGTGGGCTTCTCCAAACTTTTGGCCTCTCTTAATTTTAGGCTCATTATAAGATTTCTTTGTGTAGGGGGTTTTCACCCACTAAACTTCTTGGCAGCTATGTTTAATGAGAGGGAGAGAAACAGAAGCATATAAAAAAGGAAGACATTCAGCAACTTTCATCAGCAGTTTCATTAGTGAGAGCTTTACGGTTACAGTATTTGTGTGAGCACCCACCTATCTTCAACAGCAGTAGCTCCAATTAGGCTCATTCCAGTCTCCACTTGGTTATAAACAGCCATTAGCTTCTCCTCTCTGTCCTGCAGAGCCAGTCTAGCTTCCCTCAATCCTGCATCTGCCTGGGCGTACTCCTCTGCGCTAAGACATTTGTAGGCCACACACAGTGTTCGGTAGCCCTCCTGAACGGTGAAATAGCAAGTAATGTTACAACAACAGAATAATCTGTAATGAAATCATTACAGCAGTTTGGAGATTTGGAAAGAGAAGTTGTGTTTGTCACCCACTGTTGCATTACGCTCCACATGCATGCGTATCCTTTCGACTTCCTCCTGTCTGACTCGGGGGAAGATGGAAGAGTCTGCTCCCTTACAGAACAGCAGTGTGTCACCTGAACGCAAAGAAAACACACAATCATACAGACACACAATGACGTCTGAAGGCCAATACTAAATCACGGTTAATGCAACAAGCCTGACAGTAATCTCAATGTCACCTGATTTGGCTCTGACGATTACACTCATTCGTCTTCTCACTGGGTCAAAGTTCAGCACATGAAGTAGTTCATACCTTTGGAGAGCACAGTATGGAAATAAAATAAAGGATGTAAATAGAAAAATACGACTGAAATCCAAAAGACTTTGTTTATGCATTTACGGACTTACATTTCAACATCATTGTTCCTGTTGAGAATTTTCATGGTTTTACTTTCAAGACCCAGAAATGTGAAGCCATACCTGCAGATGGAGACAAATCATTACAAATGTGCCATTTATGTGCTAATGTGCAAAATGAATAAATGTTCTAGAGAAATGTATACCAGCTGGGATCCTCCAAATACAATTCTGTGATATTCGTACTTGAACTAAATGCTTGGTACAATGCCATTTCAACTCATTGAGTCATAACAGTCCATTTCTTACCTCATGGCCCCCTTGACCAGAGCAACCTCATCAGGTGAGGAGGCAATAAAGCCTCTCTGCTCCTCCGGTGGTTGAAGCACTTCTCCATCTACAGCTAAGCCATCCACCTCGTCTATCCGTCCATCCACTTGACATTGGCTCTTCTCTGTAGACTCCTTCACCTGGACTGTGTGGCACAGACACAGGGCTCGCAGAAACAGTTCTTCCTTCTCCTAATAACACAACATTAACATGGCTTAATATAGTAAAATAAGATACATTAAATGCTGATTAAATAACATCATTGTTTACAAATGTGTAAATGAACTAAGCTCCCTGAAAGTAATGTAAACTAATCAATCAATCGGATGTTATTTATATAGCACTTTACACACCAATGAAATGTAACACAAAGTGCTTTACAGATAACAGAAATAAAAATGCAATATCAAAAGCCTGACTATAGCCACAGTACAACCACATATGGGACCGCACACACAGTAGCTGAAGTTCAGATAAACCCCCGAATTTACAACCATTTGTCTAAATAGACTTCTTATCAACAAGTGTTGAAGTGCAGTCAGTAAAGTGTTATCAGGTGCTCGTGTGAAGAGCACACAGCCAACTCTTTCCCCTCCTCCATATCAACTGCATATGTTGACATGTCAAGGAGACTGTACGCGGGTGACCTATGAAGGGTCTTTCTGAGCAACGAGCTATGTAATGACCATATGTTAATGCTTGTGTGACTTTTACAACAGATGGAGGGACACCACAACACCCACCCTGCCAGCTTTCTGCTGTAGTTTGCTCACAGGTCCATCTGTGACACAGAATCCGTCCAACTCTGAGCTCGCGTCCCTGTACTTGTACTGGAAGCCGTCGATGCAGCACTCGATGAACTCCATGTTATTCTGAGTGAGGGTGCCCGTCTTGTCCGTGAAGACATACTCCACCTACAGGCAACATGGTTTGAAAAGAAAAACAAAACATTAGACTTTTTACAATACATAAAAAAATACTTACATTTAAAAGGTTACAACAACAAAATTAGGAAATTGCTTTCAGAAACAATTAGACTATTATTCAATTGAACAGAGCATCACCTTTAACTGAAGTGATCTTCTGGCAAACCAATCTATGGCAGCACTGTTTAAGTTCGAAGTGCCATAAAAATAGGAGAAGTCATGACAGCCCTGCCCTAGCACCTAACTTGGTCTCACATGCAAGTATGATTTTTTTTTAATCGCTTGCAATCGTGGCTGTGAACGCAGCATGATGTACAAGAATCTTTTTTTCATGACTTTGGGACAACTTTGGGCAAATGCATTAAATATTGACTCTGAATGTATTAGCTTTGAGTGACTTAAAGTGCTAGTGGTTGTTCCTTTCTAATGCACATTATTCACAGACACTGGATATTTACTGTTCAGAAAAAGGGTTATATTTTTGCCAAATTTTAAAATATCTTTCAAGAGCCACAAAAGACATCACATCACAGTTTTCACAGGCTTGGTCGAGAGTCACTGTAATTTACCTTTTCATACTTTTCAGTGACTGTAAATATTAATTAAAGAATTACAGGTTTTTAATTAACACACAGAAGCGCATAGTTTACAGTCAGTGAAACACATTTCTGCCATATAAATGCTTCATTTACTGTCACCATCTGCCTGACCTGTCCCAGCTCCTCATTAAGGTCCGAAGTGTTGACCAGTGCCCCCTCCTTGATCTCAGGATCAAAGAAATCTTTGTCCCATGTGATGAAAAAGGATCCCAGAAACTTCTGCATCTCAACCGTGACATACATGGATACCGGAATGATGAAGTTGAAGAGCACCATGAAGGACAGGAAGTCAGTGAACATCTTTAGGTACTGGTGGGGAAAAAATGAACATATTTAAATAACATGTTTTTTTATCATGAAATATTGCAGCATTTGTGTTCACCATTTAAACTAATGCAAGCAGGCTTGGACCATTTGCTATCAGGGTGGACTTTACCAAAGGTTGACTACATTGTACTTGCTGTGCAAAACTATAAACGGTGTGCTCAAATTGAGATTAGTAGTTCTAGTTTATGCACACAACAAAATAGAAGACATGATAGCAGTCACAATGCTCACAGTTCACTGAGGGCTAGAGCAGACGGTTAAGAGCCAATGAAATGGACCATGTTATAATGTAGTACTGCAGTGGCCATTTTGCAGTTTTACTAGTGTGGAACAAAAGAGGCAAGGGCTTGTAAAATACTTTAACACTACGGACAGAGCTGTGCCCTCAAAAGTTATTATTAAGACTTATTAGGTATTCTTCTCTCAGCAGTAGCGATTCCAGTACTGCTCAGGACATGTATGTTTCCTGGCATTTCACTTAAGCAAAGAAAGTTCATATTTTAGACCGTGTTGTCCAAAACATTTTGGATTTAGGCTGGTTTTAGCTGTTGTGCTGTATAAGAGACTTAACCCTCTGAACCCCAACAGTTTCGAGGCGTTTTCTGCTCCTGCCACTTTTTCACTCACAGTGGGTTCATTTTTCACTGCACATAAAGTCCTGCACCTCTATGGAAATAGAGGTAGAGCATACTGTTTTGTTATGTGGTTTATGTAATATAACTAACTTTTAATGCCATACATAAAAAAAAACTAAATTTTAATTTCTTTGATCTATTTATAATTTTTTACAAAATTTGAAAAAACCTGGAATCAACATGTTCAAGCTTTTTTCCAAGTAACCATAGGTGTTACTAATACTGGAGAGACTACTGGCTCCACAGTTGCACGAGGAGTGAAGAATTTTTTGTTTATTGTTGGTGAATTTTTAAAT
Organism: Chromis chromis; assembly: GCA_900302755.1. Lineage (NCBI taxonomy): Eukaryota > Metazoa > Chordata > Actinopteri > Pomacentridae > Chromis > Chromis chromis. The sequence continues at coordinate 8,475 of OMNN01062647.1, read as the reverse complement.
GAGACACATAGAATACAGTGATTTAGACTTTTTTTTTAAAACATGATTTTAGGCTTAGATTTGATTATGTTTTTCAACAGGGGGGCATATCACAGACCAAAGACCATCAGAAAGCTCCAAATCCAACAATTCTCTCTGTTTTTACACTTCTTGGCTCGGAAAACGGGAGATTTTTAGGTTCAGAGGGTTAATGCACAGTTTATTGCTTCAACAACAAAGACACGATTTTACCTGTGTTCTAAAATGTGAACTCACCAGATTGGTGTCCTTCTCTCTCTGGGTTTTCTCGTTGTACCAAGGCTCATCCTGTCCGGGCTTGCTCTGCCACACATACTTTAGTGTAGTGCACACTAGGGCTTTGCTCACCAAAATGCAAAGGTAAACCAGAAGAAAGGCATTGATAGACCTGAAAATATAAGAAATCTAATTAATGAGTACCCAAGGTATCTCATACATTTTAAACTTGCAAACAACTTTTCCTCTAAACTTACTTCTCCACAGCAGAGCGTTTCTGAGATTTGCCCTGGTAGTTAAGAGCCATCTTTGTCTCCATGCCAGTGTAAACTGCAACACCTTGAGGAAAAGAAAAGAAAAGCAGACGGATCAGCATTTTAGATAATGAGCCATCTTTAGTATTATACGTTACTGTAATAACACCAGCATCATTTGACTAACCACAGATCTTCTGAGTATTCTTTAAAGTTGCCCCTTTCAGCAGGAGGTTTTCAGGGCCCAAAGACCTGCAAAATCACATCAGTACATCAAACTGTTTAGTCATACAGAAACTGTGCAAACCACACACTCCTCTATTCTCTAAATGGAAACCTGGCAGGCCAGCTGGCATCCACTCTAAAATACGCAGTGACAGTACACAGTACGACTGCAGTCTGGGCTTACACCGATCCCAGTGTTCTTGAGAAGGACACTGGCATTTGTTTATGTGACCATTACAAAGCAGTCAATGATAAATGCCTGTGGGAGTGCTTTGGAAGCAGTGGCTAAAGCCCTGCCAGCCAGTTTTAATTTTAATTCTTGTCTGCAATGAAGGATCAATGGAATAATGATTTGTTGGTGATGCAAAGGGAAACAAATGAGTGCTTAAGCAACTGTGTTTTGATTTTACTCTCACTTAAAGTAGGCTGAGACGGTTGTGCATGAGTGCTCTCACCTCACTGCAGGCTCCTGATTGTTTTTGTAGATGTGCATGCGACCGACAAACCTGGAACAAAATAAACACTCAGAAGCTGAAGTCTTTTGCAAAAAGTACATGTGATATCTATTTTACATATCATTCAATCTGTTGTTACTAGAGTGGTTTTGAACTTGAGTTATAGAGATCAGTCAAGAGTACATTGCCTTTATGAGGCAGGTACTCACTGACCTTAAATCAGCTGCAGAGCGTTTTGAGGACAAATAATTACTGGTGGTCACACGCTGTCATTATTACTGTCTCTGAGTAGCAGATGTCAAACAGCATTCAAATGGCTCATGAAATGACAACATTACTACTCCTTGCCCCAAGCAAAGGCTGTCTACTGACTAAGCTGAGATTCCTACAAGTATATAAGAATCAACTTTTGCCATTCCTAATATGAAACCAGCCAAACATAAGCAAACTAAGGCCTGTCAAAACCTCTCTGCTTAGCAATCTACATGTTATTATTAGGCCTTTTTAAATGGCATTGAGTTAACCCACAGCAGAACAAACTAAAGGCAACACATGCTTGTAGTGTAAATCCGTTGGGACCACATGATGATTGCCTACTTGTAAAGGTCAGGCTGTGGCTGTTCACACTCAATGGTGGCATTGAGAGATTCCAGATCCTTCTCCGTGTCTGGCACTGTGTAGTGTGTCTGGACAAGTGGAAGAGGCAGAGAGAGATAGAATGTGAGCTGCGACTGACTAGAGTCAAGTGATCATTTTAGCTTCTATTACTTCTCACTCACTGACAGCACAGGAAATTAGGAGGATAAAAGATACTGAGATACTGTGAAACACTTGATCACAAATAGGCATAAACACATATTTCTTCTGAACTAGACGAGAGAAGCTTGAAGAACTTTTTCCAAAGCAAGGCGGATAGTCAAATATAATCACTAGTTTGAAAACAACTGTGATATATAGACATTCAAATTCCTTACACTACTAGACTATACGACTGATTTATCATACGTTGAGGCAAGTAAATGTTTCTCTATACCCACTTCCCTCCTCCTAATATTAACATCTACCATATTAATACAAATAAAATGTGACTATACCTAATATAACTTGATGAAAACAAGTTTCTCTAAAGCGAAACCCTTGATTAAAACACTTAAAACAAAAAAAAGGGCAGCGGAAGAACAGTTCATCTTACCTTATGGTTGGACTCTCCATCCAGACTTGCTGTGGTAACATAACACGTGTCGTCATCTCGGCTAGATTGCAGCAATATTAAATCACAGGGAAAGGTCTCATCTTCCTCCACCTCCACAACATCTCCCACCTGAAAAAACAACCAAAAGCCACTTGTCAAGACAAAGTTTGCTTTCTCCCACTCCTTAGGCACAAAATCAAAAGAATTTGGCAGCGTATGAGTGACACAGTTCTAAACAATCACAACTTTAAGTAGTTTTACCACTGGGGAGCAGGAGGACTTTAGCTTTAGTGTATTTAGCAGTAGGAGGCAGCTTACAGATAACTTGTGTGAGCTCCTGTGCGGAGAGCAGCTGTCCACTTTTTTTTTTAAGCAACACTGTTTTGGTTTTGACAGCTGGATGTTCATTCTCAGCGGTGTCAGCAGCTCAAGCAGCCCTTCAACATAACCAAGATTATTTACCACACTTTATAACATATTTCTTAATGTGTGTTTAACTTTCTAAACAGCCATAAATCTTTTTATAAATGGTACCTACAGCAAACAGAATTAGATTGCACTGAGGAAATAACCTCCACACAATACCAGGGAAATGTTTAATTACCATCCACACCCATGTTTGAACATCTGATCAGCTCAGTAGAAAGGACAGGTTCTCCCTTGTGCATATACTCCAAACAGTCATGTCAAGCTGCCAGGAGCCTCTCTCTGGCTATATCTCTATGGAATTATTCATTCCAGTTGATCTAAGCTAAGATGGTTAAAAGTTACCTTGATCTTCTCACTCTCCTTCCGTATCCTCCGGCCGTCCTCCAAAACTGTCACTGGGTACTTATTCACCTCATTGTCTGCCTTGTGCCGTAGCCAGTCCTCATAGCCCTGCGGCAATATATCAAAATCAGAATAGTATTATTTGCTTAGCACAACAAAAAGTACCATCTTCCTCTGTGGCATTAGCACCCGTGGGACACTGACAGCTATGACTGTGGCATCAGTTTAAATTGACATACAGTAGAGCAGTTTTTGTCAAACTGAGAGGGAGAACCATGAATGTTTTTCGCATTCTTAGGGGGGGCATGCCTGACCAAGTTTCGAAACGAATGCAGTAGAGGTGTAACAGAAGTTGTCATAAATCCCAAGGGAAGACTATAAAATATTAGTGTCTGTGCATAAAATTTAATTTTTGCGTTGAGTATTTTCTCATTATGTGTACAAGTGCCTGCAGCAGCAGAATGGGATGGTGATCGTCCAGCAGTGCATTGAAACAGTATACCATGAAATAACACTGAGTCAGGTAAAAGAAAAAATATAATAATTTCTGGGGCTGCAGCAGCATAAGTCACAAAATCTAGTGTAGACTTCATAAGTACTTTAAAATAGTGATGGAGATAGGAGATGGTGCAGAGATGCAGAGGGTAAAGAGGGAAACCAGAATTTGTGCCAAGGCTGAGCTTGAGCCAGAAAGCAGGATTACTGTGAAAGGTGATAGGAGGAGAAAGTCTGGTTGAGTGATGCAGAGAAATTATGCCAAGTGGATGAAAGGAGGGACAAAAGGAGGGGAGGCATTCCATGCATGCTTAGTTGAACTATACATTTCACCTCAGCCTAACTAATAGAGTCAAACAGGCTGCCTTGGTGTCCCACTTCAAAGCCTGGCAAAAGACTTCCCAGTACTATCAGTGTATCCCATATATTTTCAGTAGGAAGTCCACCCACTATTGTGCATTTCAAAGCCCCAGCAGTAGACTAACTAAAAAGCCAATCCTAAAACAATACATCTAAAGCTGGGACATGGCAGACATGGAGTCAAAGAAACACACACTCCCCTTGATAATTTGTATCTCTGTAATAGACTTGCTCTCTCTCCAATTGCTCACACTCCCCTAGAGCCCATTTCATCTTCAGCCCAATCGGAATTCACCAGCAGAGCACAATAACACAAAGCCCAAGAGAGCATTAGTTACATACTTTACACAAAAATCACAGCAATGGAGTTACAAAGGCAGGGGGACTTAAAATGTTATATGGAGAAGGAGGAAGGAAATAATGCAATGAAAGATAATATGAGGCAATAAAGACATGGCAATAAAAAACACAATAAAACGTCTGTTATCAACACTTATCAGCCTCATTAGGTAATATCTTACCTGCTTAATAGCAGTTACTGTAATCACAAAAAATAAAGGTAGGCCACTGGTGACTGGGCTGGTAGGGGTGTCCACTATCACCTATTGGAGGGAAAACACAGTTTTACTTCAAAGAATGTAATGTTAACACTCAACAAAGAACATGACCTTAAAACAGACAAGCTATACATTAAATTACCACTACAAAGTCTGACTGCCACATGTTGCTGTGGTTGCAGCAGAAACAGTCCGTGGTAAACATTTAGAAGATGGGATTGGCCCTCTAAATGCAGGGTGTAGTCCGTTTCTGAGAGGCGTTCCTATGATTTCACATTTTTGTTCATCAGTAGGAAACACAAGGGAGACATTTAAATTTTGGAAGGGAGCGAGTGAGGTTCTGGACCACAGAAGTTTTAATCAAGTGAGCCAGGGACAGAGTGTTTAATCTGCAGGCATGCCAACACTACTGTGCATCTGCCAAGGCATGGGAGAGAGCCAGCAGAAAGCTTTGTCAGACTCACCTTACCTGCCTCAGCTGTGTGCAAGGAAACCTAGAGGTACAATATGTGTATATGTGTTGGACTTAGGTCACGTGTGTAATAAGAATGTTGGACGGGTAGGTAATCCCAAACAACCAGTTTATGAGGAGCACCTGACCAAAGCTCCCAGCTAAAACCTCAGCACACCAACGGCTTTACGTGTTTGTGTCCCTTTAAAACCAACAGATGGATTTACCCTGGCATTTCTGTTCCTGCAGAATGCAGGTTGGTCTCCCCCTGAGCCAGAGTGCATATTACAGCACGCACAGACACGACACAACCAGCTCATTGATATTCTGACCAGCATTACAAAGTGTCAGATAGACATCAGCTCAGCTCAGAGTAGGAGATACGTTTTGATGCAGTCTCTAGTGTTTTCCTCACCTGTGCTTGAACTGATAGAGAAAGAAACCAGCTGCTCACTCGGTAATCACGGTCAGACATGAACACAGAGTCACATTCTGTACCCATACAAACACCTACACACAAACACACACTCACAGAAGGGCAGTGAGCTAGTAGTCTAAACAAGCTCTAGTGCGATTACAATTAAAGCGAAGCAAAGCAGAGATGGGCTAGGGCACATCCACCATTTGGAGAAGTGCAGATATAGAGAGTCTGCATTATATTTGTAGAAACTGGCGATTCCGGTGAGACTGAGCAGAAAGTAATAATGCCGCTGCAGTAGCCTCAGGTGTTGTGAGCCAGAGGTGAGAGTACTCCATGTTTAAAAAGAGCAATGTGCATACTGTGTTAAAGTCTTTTCAGATCTTGCACATTGCTATAGGCTATGTAGCTAGTGGATTATTGAATGCCTCTTGAGAAAAGCTCAGTTTAGCCTGGTCATGTTAGCCGTTCACTGACTGGCGTGACCAGAGCCTGCAAACAGAACACTTCCTGAAGTATCTATGTAATGAATACTGGAGGAAGGTTGCCTACTTTCGCCTATAATAACCTAATATCCCGCATTTCTTGTTCACACAACTGGATTTAAATTTGCCTAGTCACAGAAAGAAAAATAGCAACAACAGCAAGGACTGAGAACATCATGTTCTTCTGATGCAGCAGCCAGATATCCAAACCTGACAAACGTTGACCACAGCACAGAGAGAATGATTTACAGGCAACTTTTAGCCAAAATGTTGTTTGAGTTGGATTTGTCTTTGGCAACTATTCTATAGAAGACTAAAAATAGAGACAGCTAATGGTGGTATTTTTTGTTAACTGTTCACCGAAAATGATTTGAAAAAAACAACAAAAAAACAATTCAAAAACACACGCACACAAAACAACTTGCTTTCATCTCACACTACAACAAAGTCCGCAATCAGACTCGACAGACCTCACAGGTATAATGGTATCAAGGACAGCCTTCATTTTTGGAATAGGATGAGTGTTTTAACTGCCCCTTAATGTATCAATACAGAAAATACTGAGTAGGTGCCATAATTTGCTATATTTATATAATTGTGCAGTGTTTTAACTGGTTAGATAACCCACCAATGATGAGATGGTGCTTCCTTGTTTGGATAAATGAAAGTTCTATTTAAGGAAGTCAAAGTTGATCAGTTCCAGGTGTTGCTGAACTGTAAAGATGCAAACCAGTATTCTGATCATGCACCATGCAATGCACCAGTTTTTGTTCACATGCGTATTTTATATTTTGCCTTTTGAGGAATATTGTCTCGTTTCATGTACAGGTTAAAGTGAATACAGACTGAAGATCAGCAAGTGGTGAGCTCAATGAATATGCATAAGAACTCATGGCCAAACTGGGAATATTGTTTGAAAGCCTGCATAACTGCAATTCTCAACAAAGCAGCACCTCAGTGGCTTCCTATAGCAAATAATCACCATACAGTGTATACTGCATACTGTATATGCAACAGTAAACTCCTCAGTAAATCACAACCTAACACAAATTCATGAGTTACTGTACTCCCAGAGCTTGTGTTTCACAGTTGATCAGCACTGATTTCACAACAATCCCCACTAAACTTCCAGATAGCCAAATACCTTTCCTCTTACTGCACCAAACGCAAAGCCAAAAAAAATCTCAGCAATAGGAGTGAACTGGTGTACTGCTGCTGATGTGCCGGGTGTGATATCAGAGCAGCAGAGCGGAGCAGCACAAAGCCCTTCATCTGAGCCGGGAAGTGTGTCAGAGTGAGCGACAGACAGCAGGTCCCGGGGGTCCCAGGGCAGCGCTGTGGGTCTTCACGTCCTCCTACCCCTTCACACTCCCTCTCTCTCTCTCCTTTTCCCTCTTGCTCTCTCATCACCGTTTCTCTGACTCTCTCCTAGTGCTCTATTCCCATTCAATCAAATTCAAGCAAAGACATGCAGAGCTATTTATAGGAGAGTGGTGCTTTTTTATCAGCCTGTGTCTATTTGTGGCGCTCAGAAGTACAGAGGGCTTCCTGGCTGCTGACGTCAGCAGTGCAGCGCTGCAGAGAGATGGGGGTTATGTGAGATAGAGAGGGAGAAAGGGAGAAAGAAAGACAGAAAGAAAGAGACCAAATGACAATGTGAGACAAAAGGAGGATAGAACAGAGCTGGAGGATGCATGACATTTGGTTATGGGTAGAGTATTTGCATGAAGCCTCTCAGGGGAAATGAGAAGGTTTATTTCTGTCTGCAAGATGCAAGCACAAAATGAGTGCACAATCTGTGTACCTGTTTCATGCTCTCTGATATAATAGCAGGCTGCATGGAAAAAACTAAGTGGTTAGGATAAGGAGCCCCTCAAGAGAGACTGGATTAGTGGAGAAATGCCAACCATGCTGCAGCTTGGGTAAACACCATCAGCAAACCCAGGACACCCACTGACTCATGCATCACGTGCACAGGCACATACACATACATATGTGTATTCACAAACAAACATTTTACACTGCGCACACCCACACAGCAAATCCTTGTGCATACATGCAGCAATAGGCAGTTTGTGAACATGCTTGGTGGTTTACTCCCACATAAATGTACAACATTAGCTCACGATAATTTCACACATTAGCTCTCAACTGAAAAACCAATTATATACATCATCTGAGAATAATACAGAGTTAAACCTTACAAACTGGGGAATAAAGGTGAAGGTGTCAACTATAAATTCAAGTGGAAACAAACGCTGGGGAAAAATAAACACTGCAACTGATCTCCTATCACTTAGAGTAATGGAATATGTGACAACAATTTCTCAGTTTGTTACAATGCTAGGTTTCTGGGAGCAGTCACTCCGTGAGCTCATTCAGTCAGTATGTGATTAGAGAAAGCACATCCTTCCTGAGCAGGCCCAACACCAGCACCTGTTTACACTAGAGGGCTATTTGCTGCCATAGTTTAGGTTACTGCTAAAAGGAGAGACGTTAGTTTCCATCTCCATGGATCAGATTGAGAGTCAGAGAGAGAAAGGGATGATAGAAGAGCAAGAGCAGATGTAGAGTAGGG